>JAZGTI010003189.1:2745-26684 GCA_036877585.1 Botia kubotai
TGTTGTTAGCTTAGCAACATGCTAAAGTCAGAATGACAGTGTTCCTTGTGCTTTACGTCAGGAGGGTTTTTTTTGAGTTGCTGCCTATGAAGAATATTACAAATTAACCACTTATGAGGAAATCACTTATGTAGAAAGCATGGCGGCTCACTAGAGTTTGGAACAGAGTTATAATTGTGTAGCATGTATTTTGAATATCACATATACATGAATATCTTGAAATATTTCATTGTAGGGTCAGTGGTGCTATGAATCGAAGTTCTCCTGTCAGGGAGGGAAACGTGCTGCATTTTGGAGGGAAAGATGAGGTTGTGCTCAGGGGCTGTTGAGCAATAGGTTAGTGATGTGAAATAGGGATCTCAGCAGCATTCATGTGGAATTGCGTTTATGTTAATATACTGATTCGTATTATCACACCAAAACCTGAGAAAAGAATCAGTGCATTTAAATGAGAACCAGCCAAAAGGATGCTACTTGTAATGTAAAAATAATGCATGATTGTTGTGATATGCTAACATTTTATAGAGCTACATGTTGTTGCGGTTGTCATAATAATGTCACGCCATATACCTAGACTTGTATTATATCTGCAATTATTTTGAATACATCTGAAATGTTAAAAGCACTGCTAAAAGGCTTTTATAAAAACTAAACCGTGTTCCCTAAATATTCACAGCTGGGGTGAGAGAGAGTAAATTGCTTTTATTTTATTTTCAAATTATGCAAATGATTAGTTGAATCAAATAATTGTGAGGCCCAACAAACTGGTAAAAAGATATTTGGCTGTCGCACAGATGAGAAAATAACATTAGGAGGGTAAAATAATAATAGAATATAAAGCTGTTACTGACTGTGAGGAAAATCAACCCAAAATATGATGTTCTGTTCTGTTCTTAACCAGCAGACAGACAGAGACACAACAGGAACAACATTTTAAGAACATAAGAGTACATACAGAATTTATAGGATATCATTTTATTTTAATTTTGACAGAGAGAAAGACAGCTAGATAGATAGACAGACAGACAGCTAGATAGCTACCCAGCTAACAATTTTAGGTTGCAAGAACATTTCCATTAAGTAGCAAAAATGCTACAAATGTTCCAGGAACTTTCAAAACATCCAGTTTTGTAAATTTTGTATTAACGTCTAAAAAACGTTATCTATTCATTATAAGAATGTTATTCAAACATATTTTCATTCTGTAACAGTTTTAAAATGTTCCACTAACAATTTAAAAATAACAGTTTTGATATATATGATATATAATGTTAAATATTTGTCTGATGTTACTGCAAGAACACTAGATAGGTGGATAGATTTTTCATGATAATTAGTGATAATTAATAAAGTATGATAAACACAAAGGGAAAACAGTATGAATTTCAATGATGCAGAGGGTTTAAACAGCACAATCTTACTAACTGATAAAAACGAACGCATAAAGGTGGAACATAAATTTCACACTTGCCGCTTGAGTAGATTTTTTTATCTCACTGTAAGCAGACAAATAATCAGCTTGGTTTAGCGTCTCTAAAAAAGAATAGGGAAAAAATCAACCATGCAAGACAAACTTGCCAGAAGCATCCAAAACCTTTAGTTGATCTGTCAAGACAGAATGAAGCCTTTCAAAGGTCAAGTAGCCTTTACACACGGTTTAGCCTGCAGAAACACATCTACATACAGTAGATCTTATTCACTGTAGTTTGTTAAAACCAAGTGGAATCTGCAAACAAATGATGGTGGAGCTTTTCTCAGAACTAACTTTTTACAAAGTTGTATGAATTAAGTTCAGAAAGTACTGTCAACATTTTGTCTTTATATTAACCAGTTTTTCAATTGTTTTATAATTTTAATGATATATTTTACTTATTTACATTTATGCATTTAGCAGACACTTTTTTATCCAAAGCAGCTTTCAGTGTATTCAAGGTATATATTTTATCAGTATATTTGTTCCCTGGGAATCAAGCCTACAACCTTGTGCTAACACAATGCTCTACTAATTAAGCTACGGCAACACCTTATAAAGTACTTTACACACCTTAGTAAAGTACTTATAAAGTTTAATATACTTTCTTGTGTTATGTTTAACATTTTGTTATGAAATAAATTTAAATTCAAATATTTTTAAGTGCCCAAATACTTTTTAGGGGCCATATAACATTAAATGTATATCTCTTTATTCAGTCCACCTAAATATTGCAACGTATTGCTAAAAGAATAAGGTTACAATATTTTACCTCTATAGGTTTCAAGACTATCAAATTCCAAAACAACCATCACACAAACTGGATTTGGCTCAAGTTTAAATTTCCAGTTCAATAAAATCATACAACCTGTGTATAAATTCAGCTTCCTGTTTCCCAGGACCAACACAGAGAAGCAGTGCTTTCCTGACTGACTGTTAAAGTGGCAGATTCTTGTGTGAATTGTTAATATGAGATCATTGTCTACACCCACAGAGAAGCATTACGTCAGCAGATGGCTTTCACACTATCAGTGGCTCACAGCTGTTCGGCGCAGTAGAAAGAAAAGCAGCTTTATTTTTCACCCCGACTTCATGAAATTTCATTAACACCTGATAGTAAGAGCACTTTATCTCTGCTGGGTGTCGCTTTGAATGTTTGATGTTTAAAAACTAGTGTAGCCTACTTTGAATTTTTCATGGGCTCTGTTCTTCTCAATGAGGACTTGCTGAGGTAACACATACACAGAGACGTCCTTCTGAACATTTCTTCAAGAAGAGGTTCACCATTATATAAAGCAAGATAACTATGAGGCCTATTGCAATTGGGTCAATAGCAAAGAATGACAAGGATTATTTTCAAACATCTACTCGGTCAGGGATCTCCAATCCATGTTCCTGGAGTTCCACAAAGGTGTGCTTAATTAATATTGGAGCTAAACTTTGCAGGTCTGTGGACCTTGTTGGAGACATTTGGACTAGGTTAAAAAAGGAGTTTATTATTATTATAAGTATTATAATTACCCCTAAACTGTTTCAAACCTGTGTGATATTCCTCTTATCTAAAAGGGGTTGTTTTTGTCAAGAATCTTGCCTTTTGCAAAATCAAAGAGTCCTAACATCTACATTGCAACAAACAAAAGCCACTCAACAATGTTGATTAGGAATTGGATTAACCCTCTGACAACTGCACTGAGATCTTTTCCCATTACTGACTTAATGCCTAGTTCCTCGGAAAGTAATGTTTTAAGCTACCCATCAAACCTGCAAGCAGGGTTTAATTTTTGCCGTAACATGGATAAATCCAAAACCTATTTTAGTGCATCCTCCAGCTTATTCACCTTTAAAAGAAGTTAAAATCAAACTATTCAAAAGACTCTTTTTAATATAGAAAAGTTGTGTGTCCGTCTTTTTCCCAGAACAACCTTTCAGCTCCGTCATTGGTTGTTGTTTCGCAACCTCATCATTTTCAAATTAAGCACCGCCTGGAAGAGCAGACAGAGTGGGCGGATCTCTGAAGCTCTGATTTACCATGCTAGCTGTGACTGTCAGTGACCTGAGCACTTCTGAACACAGTATAGCCACACTATACAGCATCAGTCATGCGTGTTTACCCAGCTGTGACCCAGTGGGATTGATATGGGCACCACTGTTGTTGAGAGTACCACATGGATGAATAATGTTAATCAGGTCTGGTCCCTAAAGGCAGTATGATTTGGTAATGATTTGGTGTACTCATAACCCCAATTGAGCCATGGCCATGGCCTAATGTTTTACACACAGTCTCAACATACTGAGCTGTGGTGTACCTTTGGGGTTGTTAATTTTCTGACTAGTGCTACTAAGAAACACTACAAAAGTATATTTTATTTATAATAGTTTAAAATAAAGTTGCAGATTTCTTATTGTAAATCAGTATTATAAGCTTGAATTTACAGCTAAAAACACTCCTGTTCTGCCTCCTCCATGCCACCAGAGGGAACCGTCACCAGAGTACTGAGATTTCTATCCGCACTCAATTTCCCATAAGCCCCATGCCTAACTGATTACTTCCTGTTGCATCACCTGTTTCCCATTAACCGCTCTTTTTAAAGCTCACTGGTTGTATCTCTCATTGTAAAGTCTTGTTTTGCTCCGGCTAACAATTCTAACCGGTCTACATATATCGTCTGTCTTTGATCCCTGGACTGTCAATCGTATTTGCCTGTTTGACGCCTGCCTTGATTATCACTTGTATTATGTTTATGATTGTTATCTGCCTGCCCTGACCTCTCCCTGTTATATCGTTACTGATCTGCTTTGTGCCCATTACTCTGTTTGGCTGTGTTTCGACCATTGATTGTTTGACCACGTTAACAAACTGCTGCAGATGGATCCGCACAGCTCAGACCCTTTGTTACATTATGTCTCCAAAATCTCCAAAAACAGTAATTTATTCAATGAACATAAAGCCACTTTTGGCACCCATTTATTTTCTCATGAGCCCCTGACTTTACAGACATTTATAGATATTAACTCAACAGGCTTTTTATAGGCTATAACAAACCTTATCAGCATGAACCTACTGACGTTACCCACTGTGAAAATTTGCCCCCAGGAGGCATTTATTGGTTTTCATGTAGGGCTAAGAACATCGGAACAATATGCAAGTTCAAGTCCCTCACAACTAAACCCCGAAGAGATAGTCAAGTAGCTTTTGTTGGTCAAAGAAAGGCAAAATAACAAACATGAAAAACGTCATTCAAAAAATCCAATACTTTCAGTCTCAATAGCGAGAGAAAATTGCTTCTGGAGAAAAACTTCCCTGAGTGAGGTGAATTCTGAGAGCTTTATCTCTGATCGATGTCACGGTACGTAAGTACGGTACGATAAATAGATTCCTCAGACAAGCACTATTGATCACATAAAGAGCTGGAGGTTTTAGACCAATCATCTGTCATCTTTTCGCCTGATAATCTGGCACAGTGAGAGATGACTCTGTAATCACTGGAATTATGGGAAGGATATTGGGTGACTATATGACTGAAGGTTCCTATTTCTCTCTGATCTTTCCTAGTCTTTATCTCACTCTACAGTTTCCCCTTTACAGAGTAAAAATCCCACTAGACAGCATTAAAATAAGTGCAATCATTTTATGAAACCCATATTTTCATTGCTATAGTCAACAAATTTATTGCATTTGTCATCCCAATGCAATGATCAAAAAAAGCTTTCAGATGGTAGAAGTGTTTTATTACTTGTTGTGTTACTCATGTTTAGTGTTTGCCGTGTTCAATTTAGGCTCTTCTGGATTATGGCCTATATTTAGGGTGCAAACAGACTTTCTTCTATCCTTGTTTATTTGTCCCTAAATGCTCTTTCACCTGTCACAAACGGACAATGCAGCGCTCTTGTGCATTTCTGCGAAGCTAAGAAAGCTACATAGCCGGAAAGATTGCTTTCACTGCAGTTTTCATGGACTCCTGCCAGTTTCAGTGAATGAGGTTAGACGCTTACCGTCTTAACACAAGCTTTCATCTCGGATTATATTCTTCATCTCACCGAGCGGAGAGTCTGCTAGACCTGCCCCAGAGCTCTCTTTAACGTCCGCCCACCGACGCATTGAAAGAAGAGAAAACCGCAGACATCTCTCTTGTGCATCATTGCGGCGATAATTCAGATTCCTCATGTTCCGCCCGTGTGGCATTGGGGCGAACCGGGAAGCTGTGAGTGCTCGCATTAGACAGATCTGCCAGTTTGAGTCAAAGGGGAAGAGGAAAAAGATCCTTTCACGCGCCGCTGGGCCGCACAGAAGCTTTGCACAGATTGTGAACTGTTAAAATCAGGAGGGCTGTGATTCCAGTGAGCCTTTGGTAGCACATCTCTGCTGTCTAGATAGAAATGACTAAAGCGTGAAAGGTCATCCTGATTTATGGCTAATTGTGACATCACAGGTGTGCAATGGAGCAACAATTACTAACTTAAAATACCACAAGTTTTGTACATTATTCAGTGTTTTTGTTAATTATTGTTCTTGGTTCCACTTTATATCAGGTGCCTTTAACTACAATGTACTTCTGCAAGAGAAAACCCAATACAGTGTGCATGTACACACATGTACAGTGTGTACATGTTGGTAAATTGTACTTAATTGTACTTAAGTGTCTTCATTTAATTACACTCTTGACCATATCCCTTACCCCCCACAACAAAATGTATGTGCATAGTAAGTACCATGTATCACATGCTTTATTCTTATGTAAGTAGTCAGTATATAACTACATATTTACACAGAAAGAAATGTAAGTCTTTAATGCCATAATAGGTGTATGAATTTCAAAAACAAAATGTAAGAAGAGAGACAAATAGATGTTCTTTTAAAGGACACGCAGACCTTAAACACAACGTGACAGAGCCCTACAGCAGAATGACACAGCGGAGCTTGTTCCTTATCTTATATCAAAAAGCAGCTCAGCCAGAAAGGCAAAACTTAGTTCACAGTAACAACCGTTACAGAGAAAAACAACAAAATATGTAAATGTTCGTCTCTATTTAATGGGATCTTTAATGTTAAGAGGCGTACGGTCACCAGGTTGAATGTTTCACTCTAACTGATTACCTCTAGGTTAGCTTAACCATGCTAAATTGATTCAAGTCGGTTTAAATCTTACCTCGTTATAATAATTACATTAAAAACACTAACTGATTACATAAAGCATCTGTGAACATCTGTGAGCATCTGTGAACAGACAGCAAAAGGCTTCAAGACCAAATTATAGTGATAAAGATGTGATGTTATCCAATTAAAATCACAAACTTTTAGCACAGATAAACTAAAAGAGCTCCTGCTAAGACACAATTATACAGGGCTGTCCTGTCTAATGGCCATTAGAGTGAGAAAGGCAAGTACTCATTTTCACACTCATAAAAGTGGGAACGTTTCACAGGTGGAAGCAATCAAGCAGGTGATGACATTTCAACAACGATTATGCTGATTGGCTACATTTAAAAATGGATCTAGCACCTGTTTTACTGGCTCTTTCACATTATATGACTCTAAAATAAATATATGCTATGATCTGTATGTATGTCTGTAAGATTTTGCCTCATGATGTCACAGAGCCCCTGTATGTCAAAGATACCAAAATATTGTGCCATCACCTCTACAGTGATCCAGTGTGGAGTTGGAAACACTTGAGTCTGTCTCTCTCTTGCATTCTTGCTGTAACTTCCAATTACACGCTTTGCTTCCTGATTGAGTGTGTACAATTCCGGTTTTCCTTTCTGGCTTCATCATTTTTAGCTCTCAAATTCAATTGTTAATTAACTGAACAGAAGAAATTAATATAGTGCAGCCCAAAGGAGCTTTGGTCAAATTAAGACGATGGACACAGTGAGTCATAAACGTACAAAAAGTGTAATGAAAAAGTAAAAAGTAATGACAACAAAATTCATTGCATAGCTTAGCTCTTTTCACTTGAGGTCAGGAAGTTTATTTCTGGAGCTGTATATGTGCTAGAAGAGGAAAACTGAAAGGAAAATAAATTGAGTTTCATCAAGCAAAACCAAACAATTAAGTCTTTCAATACTGTAATAAACAAGCCTATATTACCTCAACATAAGTCATACAAAAAATATTTTTAGGGAAAATAAAGATGCCCAAAACCCTATAACTGTGGTAAAATTACCGTGATGCAAATAAATAGTTACCTTTAATATTTATAATCAGAATAAACTCCACTAATAAAACTACTCCACAAAATGTCTTTAAAAATGATTAACCTACCTGTAGGTTTACAGCTACAAAGCAACACAGCTGTTTGGTGCAGTATGCAAGGTCTGGTCGCAGTTAGGTGTATTTTAGATTGATATTGTAAAGTAGATTTTTCCTAAAATGCAGAGCTTGTTGAAAATAATATATCTGAAAGTGTAGACAGGAAGCAAAACAGTAGAGACAAGAAAACATATTGCAGGCCACAAGAAGAAATAGAAAAGATTAAAGTTTTAAAAAGAAAAAGAAAACACCACGTTTTCCAGATATTTATTATCTGTGCCTGACGCTCACTTTCATTGGATATGAGAGCAGGAAATGGACTTTATGGGTGTTTTTCCTGTTTGCTACTTTTGATGTCACAGATTAGGATGGTCTCTAGTGAAGGGCCTGAGCAACTTAGCAACTAAGATAAACAATAATGCTAATGGATTGCTTTCTCCAGGTATTAAAGAGCTTTTTGGTAAGGACTCATTATTTGTTTGCATGGGATCACCTGATGAATGAGTAAGATGCTCTTTGTCAGTCAGACACAACACATGTAAAGGTGTTACACTAAAGAACCATTTTTAAGAGTTTACACACAACCAATTGTAAGTGAGAACATTTAAAGGTCAAATGATGTACTTCTAATGCAACTCAACATAAAAGGCTGCAGATGTCACAGCTAAAGAGCACAGCCGTATGTCTGTGAACTAGCTGAACCCCAGATCTGTGACTAAGTGTGGATCGCCAGACCGTCTTTAACAGGAACTGCCCTCCCTATCAGCAATCAGTACCCAGCAGGCTTTGCTGCACAAAACCAAGCAAGCCGGATAAATGGGAGTATGAAGGCACTGTAGGTCAGCCGTCAGTGTCGCTCATCGCAATGTCACGTCCGAGCGGGATGAGTCACGGTGAGAAACATTCACTGTCACAAACATTCAGAGCACCACACTGAATCTCTTATGGGAATCGCAGAACAATCTATACAACAAACAACAAACATGGCAGGGTTGTATGCTACACTTTCCACTAACATGCAACTCATGAAAATCAAGGATGAGGAGCGAAAACCAAACAGCTTTTTGTCTGCTTTGGTGAGTCATCAAATCACATTACCCACAATTCCAATGAGTGACCTAGATGAAGATTCGCCAACGGTGCTGGCATGCGTGTCACTTAATATGGACTCACAGCAAACTGCGTTCAACCAGCGTATTCTGTTTCGAGGCTGGAGATGTGTACAGCCCCCTCACATTCCATAAACCACTGAAATATACATGAATATGTGAATTTAGGAAAGCCAAATGAATTGCTCACAATCAGGTTTGCTTAATGATCCTGACCGTTATCTGCTTGATAAGCATGTAAATGGCAGCAAAGCCTGTAGGACAATCTGGCAAAACGTTGCACTCTGGGAAAAAGCAGCTAGGGAAACTAATTAAACATGCTGAAACCAATCAATAAATTAGAAAGAATGTGGCCACATCAATTTGAATATAGTGATTATGGATAAAATATATATAGTCCAGATATTCTGTCTTACTGCAAAGTATTACTAATAAAACAGACTTTTCTCTTAAATTTACCATTTAGCTATTTAAAAAATGCACCAACATAAACAGAATCTTTTACAGAATTACATAATTTTTCTTTAAAATATTGATTACAAAGTTTCACTATTTTTAACTAAGTACACTCATAGCGCAGACTGTGCAACAACTAGGCCTTTATAAAAAATCTTAGTCAACAACTAGTTTGTAGTTAGACAACTAATTGACTAGCTGACTATTTAGACCTCTTCCTAGTTAGGAGCAGGATAAGTACAGAGCCCATCAAAGATGAATACATTTTAATTCCACTCAGGCTAACTGCAGCATTATTATATCACACTGGATTTGCACGAGACCCGTTCATGTGCTTAACTATTCTGAGCGTGACATAAACTGCAGCCTTTGGGGAGTGTTTTATCCAAAGCTATCAGTTTTAAGCGTCTCCCGAGGAGCTTGTTTCTCGTCTGCTCTTTGCGTTTCGTCGCCCATTTTCATTCATAAGATAACACGCAACATCTCTTCATTACAGCTCCTGCTTGTACAAGAGGTGCCCCAGAGTCATCTAGATTCCCAGAGAGTGCCGACAAACCTCTAATTATTATTCTAATGGAACATGAGGCGTTTCTTGAGACGAGAGTTGAGGAGACATTCTGGGTTCATCTCGCCACAGCATGTGGAGAGATATACACAGCTGGCACAAGCGAGGAAAGTTTTAGCTCAGCTGAGGACCTGCGCGTTTAGGTTGAGCACAAACACTAATGTGATGAAGGCCTGTCACTGCTGGTGTCATTTGTAGAGCCATTGAATTGAGAGGAACTGGTTATTAGCGAGATCTGCCACAGGGATTTGCAAAGAGCCGCACCAAGTAGATTATGCAAATTGGACACGTTATCTTGATCATTTCTGGAAATAGATGAAAAGCACTGAAAGATGAACATTAAGTACACTTGAGTGAAGTTTGTGTGTAGTGGGCTAATTGTCTCATTCTTCCATAATTTAGCATATCATTGAATATTCATAGTCATGGACAAATTTTGAGATCTTCTTAATATCTCAATTGTTTCTTTCTCCTAGACCACAAGACTAGTACATGGAGAACAAACAGAAAAAATTTAGCTTGCGTCCCTAAGCTTTGCACATTAATTTTAATGCTCAATACTCATGTCAACAGTCTTGCTTTTGTCCACTTTTTCCTTCCAAGCTATTTTAGAAAAAACATATAAGACAACATTGATACAAAAATCAACTCAGAACTCAATTAAGGCTCTTGAGCTATGGGACAAACCTCTGAGGAACACAATTTACCTCTCTACAACCAACCAACAATATTTTTTGAGTCCTCTTTAAGCGTTTTGAGGCAGGAAAGACAGGAGACAGGAAAGATTGAGACAGGCAGGAAGCAATAGGAACAGTGGGTTCAGAAGATGCCCCGAGCCAGACTTGAACTCAGGTCACCCACATAAGAGCCACCACGAGCGCAACATCACACAGAACTCACTGGATACCCCAACATTATATTACTGTTCCAGAAGAGTTTTAAACAGCTTAACAGTTAAAACAAATGAATCATGTGTTACATTATGTAAGAAAGGTTTAGCAAACAGTTTTCACAGAAATGTATTCTGCTTATTTTTTAATTAACAACCAGATAATAACCACATTATATATATATATATATATATATATAATAACCAATTATAAACTACCATTAATGGCAGGGTAGGCTATTTTTTTCCAGAAACATTTTTTGTTATGCTGGGTAAAAGTCTCTTTACATACTGACAGCAATCACTAAGGGGTCTAAATATATTTAAATATCATCTGTGAAAGACACAGCAGCATAAATTGTTGATCCAATCATTGCATTCGGTCCGATTGTAATGATAGGATGTCCTACCTGCCTGTCAAACACTGTATTTGCATACTGCTGTGCACCATTTGTGTGTTTTGGATGAGACATGGTTTTGGAGAACGCTCTGAAAAGAAGGTGACATCTTATGTGTTCAAAGCTAGCTTGCTATTGCTAGCCTCTCCGAAATGCATACACTACCTTTAGGTTTGCCTAAAGGTAAACTAACTATTTTTTTTTAAATAATTTTTTTTTTAAATAACATTTTTTGAAAATAACAATTATCAAAAAATGCCAATACAAGAAATTTCAGTGACCTGTGGGCAACCTCTTTTCTGCGTTTGACATAATTAATGTTTGTATGACTGGACTTCAGCAATGGGGCACAACCTTTGATATTTGTTAAGTTTGATTCCAAATCAAACTAAAAATAGGAGGAGAATGATGGCTGTACTATGTCTGGACTCATCCTGGTCCAAGACTCCTGGCAGAAAAACAATTTCTCTAAACTACCATTTCAGACAGGCACCTCGTTCTTGCAGAATGAGTTTCTAAGTAAATATTCATAAAATCATTCTTAGTTTTACAGGGAAAAATGTTTCCACATCAGCTAAAAGAGGAAAGCTTGCCTAAAGAAACAATTTCAGTTCTCTCATTCGAAGAGGAAATCACATTCTATATATTTATAGAAGGTTTTGTTATGTGATATCTTTATGGTTCTGCAAAATTTTCTTTATTCGATAATTACTATAGGAAAAAGCCCAGGAGCACCTTACAGATAGAATAAATGACTTTTTCTTGTGTTTTTAGAAATGGTTGCTCACCATTTAAAGACTGTTGTCCCACAAGTTTCAAACATCCCCTCATCCATTGTTTTGTCAAACAGGTAGTCCCGCCCCAAAATCATGCCATTAATTGAGTTAAGGTTGTTGGGTTGGTCTGTTCAAATAAACATATTACAGTTTTATTTGGTGCCACCAGTGGAACAGAAATGACACATTTGACCTTTTAGGCAAATGGACATATTCCTAAGAAAATTGAATGGGACAAAAAATCAAGAAGTGTCATAAAATATGAATGTACAAAATATGAATGTATTTATAAGTCACAAACAATTGACACTCAACTCAGGATCAAGATCACTTGATAAGGCAGGTGGATGATAAAATCAATACTTTTGTCAAAAAAACAACTGAGGAAAATTCAGGAAGTAAACAGATAAAAACCTGCAGGTGCAGAAAATCAGCTCATGGTCTCAAGCAGTCGATACAGTTAAGATCAGTTCTGCTAGAACAAACCGTGGGATTCTGTCCAGATATAAGAACTGCTGCTGCCACTCCACGATATGATCAGCCGGCACACTATCAGTGCTACAACCTCCTCTAAATGCACACACACTTTCTGCAAACTGCAAATTCATCCTCACTCTTTATTTAACTTGTTCCTTATGATTAATGAGAGTCCCGTATTGGAACTCAAATGCTGATAAAGGAGGTCATTCTGAATAAAAGATAGAAAATAAAGAATAAAAATGCAATTTCTCTTTGTTCTGCTCATGTATTCCAATTTATCAGAGACTTAAGACAGGTTAAGTGATTCCACATCTCTTCCCTGGACAAAGAATGCAATCATTCATCCTCAGTTCAAAAGCCATCAGCAGTTGTATTGGATCACCAACAGCTCTTTGATATCACTATAGATCAAGGGGACTGAGAAGTACCTCATGGCTATGTACTGGGGCACAGCTCAATTTAGTGAAGGACTGGGTGTTAGCCTTCAGCAAAATGTCAACTTAAAGTTAATGTTGATGAATATTAACAATCTTTGTAAATTATCATACTGATTTTTGTATGTTTTTGATCATTTTGTCAAACAAAACGTTTTAGAGTAAGACAAATCAACTAATGCCACAAAACAAAATTCATTAAACCCATTGTTAAAATGTACTGACGTTTCTGTTGTTGTTTATCCACCAAAAACTGACATCACTTCCTGAAAAACTATTGTATTACGGAACTGTTTTTTTGTTAGGCAAAAAAACATTGCCAAAGACTAACAGAATGATATTTAAGTGATAAAAGTGATATTTAAGACATTAAATATCACTTATTATAAATTGAAATAATATGAAAAAAATATTTTGCTTCCAACATTCAGATAAATTAAAAACAAATGGTAGTAATATTAATTAAAATGTACTGTCCAGTTGTCATTATGATAAAAGATAAACACCTAATATGATAAGCTATTATGAAAACACTTCGTGGACATCACTATAGATAGGGGCTCTGGAGTACTTCAGGGCTATGTAATGGGTCACAACTATGTAATTGGACATCATTTTAGACACTACAGACATCAGTACAGACGTTATAGACACAAAGCACAGCAAAACAAAAGAAGCTAAACATGCCATTTCATTAACACGTGGGTTTAGAGCACCAAACTCAGTCACTCTTGGTAAATTCACAGCACTGATCTCAATTACGCACACCACCGACCTTTATTTGGGCACATTTACGCATATATTGTTAAGCCCCAGAGCGAATATGCAATTCTCAATTTAAAACCCCAAATCCCCTTTCTTACCTTCGTCGTGCATTTTCTGCAGACAAAAAGTCAGGTTTCTCCTCCAGCTTGGCATGTCAGATAACTAAGAGCAATGCGTTATTCGGAGCGAGTCAGACACAGATGGTCAGATATTATAATGCTGGATACGGAGCACGCCAATCCTGAGCAAGCAGAGATGTTTTTGGTGATCAGGTGTACCGTTGACAGATCCTGTAGTGTTAATGCAGTGGTCCATGAGCGAGGAGCAGCTGTCACCCCGGGTCCAGATGAGGACGCGCACAGCGCAGCAGAGACCGGAGCGCAAATGACTCACGGAGTGTCACCGCCTTCACCAAAGTGCGTGAACACCAGGACACTCTCAGATTCATGCAATATATTAAATTGAATAAGCCATATACCTTCTGTTTAGGATCTGTCATTGACAAAACAATATAAAGTGGTTTCGGCTGGCAATACCACGGTACTTTGTATACAGATAGGTATCGAGGACATCGGGGCTAGTTGTCACAAGCTACAAATAGGATATGTCAGTAAGGTTCAAACGTCAAATTCCTGGTTTCCATAGCAGTGGTTAAACTCTCATAAATTAAACGTTGCGTAGATGTTTAAAATTAATATTCCAATATATCCGTTTATTTTGGTAGCAGCTGTTTGTATAAATTAATTCAATAAAACCACACTGGGACACATTCAAACCATAAAATAATGTTCAGGATCATTTGACATTAAAGGCTGAAGTGTTCCCAGAACAAGATTATTTTTCATAAATGTCACATGGGGCATGTTCTCACCTGTGTTTTGCACTTAAATTTTAGTTTATTAACTGCAATTTCTGTTTGGCACAGAAGAACCACATGAATTTACATGGTCTTTCATAGTGCATTGTTATCTTCCTGGTACATGTCTAAATAAACCACTGTATTACCTCCATTTTGTAAGTGCAAAGATCTCAAGGCCCTTTAAAAACATGCTAATACACACACATATATATATATATCTAAAAGCCATTTATTTTCTGTTCCATTAGGAACTTATTGACGTTTCAGCAGAAGTGCAAACATAGAATAATGTTTAACTCAGTCTGTGAAAACACACATTTCTCAAAACAAGAAATCAACACATTAATCTAAGTGACATCACTTATGCGTGTTAGAGACTGGCACATGGAGTTTATTTCACCATCCAGATGCAAATGTTCAGCTAGAGGCCTAGAGAACATTGGCAGGCCTTTGTGTTGATCTCTTGAACCCTTCGGCAAATGTGCCAAGTCTTTAGCTGAGGGATAATTTCGTGTGACAGTAATGGAAACAACTGCCATAGTGCGTTCATGCTTGAAGTTTAGATGGCATGTTGCTTTGGGACGTTATCATGCAGGTGATGACTGTTTCCGTCATGGTGCAGTCGTTTTATGCTGGTCCAGATTTGAAACATTTTGACTTACAGCAACTCTGTAAAAGCTAGCATTGTCAAGACAACTGTTCACAACCCATGTAGTCTGATGTATTTCTTTGTTAAACAGGATATTTAAAAAAAAGTGTGTGAGATGCACTTAAATGTTTTTAGAAAAGTCTTTGAGGGTAAACAGATATCGCCCTTGGTAGATTGAAGGTCCTTCACAATAGGCTTTTGGACAATGGTGCCTAGTGAGAGAGGGAAGAAATGAGCCTCACTGCTCACTCTGCTGGGTGTCAGTAATAGAGGACACGGCCCCCTGCCCTTTGTTGACATCGCTGATACAAGCCCACTGTCCATCCACAGACTCTTTCCAGAGAGTCACCTGTGGGCAGAAATTAAAAAAAAACCTTAAGTAGGTTATCATATCAACTTTTAGAGCATGTTTCATATGTAGCACCTTTCACTCAGCTATGAAAATTTAAAACAATGGTTCACCTAAAAATAAACTTTGTTATATATTTACTATTAGGTGTTAAAGGCAGAGTAGGCAAATTATTTTAACCAGAAACATTTTTTGTTATGCTGACAGAAACTCTCTATAGATCCACATAAATATATATCTTCTGTGAAAGGCGCAGGACCATAAAATATTTGTCAGATCATTACATTTACCCTTAATGAAATGACAGCATGCCCTGCTTGCCTCTCATGCCATGTATGTGTTCATGTGTTAGAGGAGGCGTGGCTTTGGAAAGCGCTCTGAAGGGAGGGTGGGATCTTTTGCTTTCAAAGCTAGCTTGCTATTACTGGTCTCTCTGAAATTGCCTACCCTACCTTAAATAATAAGTAAAGCCACACAAGAAAATAAATCAGGTTTGTATGTAAAATAAGAGGCTTGTTAAGAAGCTTGATTTGCCATGAACATCCCATCTTCAAGGTCTAGTGACTGCAAACCAATCCAAAGTCAATCTAAGTACCATTAGACTCGATAATTACGGCAAGCTAATCAAGCACTAAAACTCACCCTCAAGAATTTTTGCGACTATTAAGTCAAAATAATGCCAGCTTCAGCATACTGAAGCTCTTTTGAAACCATCTTTGGAGGACTGTATTTAACCTATGCTTATTTTCAAACCTTTTTGCATTATTTACCTGCCAGAGTGCATGCGGTTTATAAATGCATCAGGTAATGGCACATTTGTCTGCGCATAAATGACCCATAGCTTGTCGTTTTGAATAATTAGAAGGCACAGCATCTCACGAAAAAACAACAAACCATTCTGGAGCCTTTGCTTTAAATAAGTGCCGATGCTAAAGACAGATTCCCTAACACAAGGGCAACAGCTAGGGGAAATAACCCCAGCCATTAATTCCTAAACTTGAGAGTGCTTTAATACCCAAGCTCTGTAAAATGAGTAATGGCGTTGGGTAAATTGCTGCTCTGCAGGGCTATAAGCCACCCGCAAACTCTCAGTAATTCTGCAGAGTAAGAGCCAAAGACTGTCAGTTGAAGTTTCATGGTAAGCAGTCAATGAATCACAATGAATTTGTCAAAGGATATCCAAGGCCTTTACAGGTGGTCATCACTTCCTCTGACATCAAAACTAATTGTGAGAATCGTGGCCTAGCAGCCTGCACATGGATCACTTTTAGCTGTAGTTCTCATGACAGCCAAGAGAGTTTGAATCAGGAGAAAGTTAATCCTATGAGGTTGGAACAACATACTTTGTTGTCACCCCCAGACACAGCCAGGATGTTTCCTGTGATGGACCAGCTCACGTGCCACACCACGTCGTTGAATTTGTGGAGGAGTTTGGCTGTCCAGGTGTTGCCTGATGGGTCATCACACGTCCAGATAAATACTCGACCATCCTGTCAGTTTCGAAAGACAGTTCATAACGTTTTCCACTAAAACATCATTTTGAAAATGAACTTACAGTACTGTGCAAAAGTCTTGGGCCACCATACTGACCATATATAATTATTATCTTTTATTAGAAAACACTAATTACACTTGACCAATAGCAGGTACCGGCTCTCTTAAACCTAAATGGAACAATCTCCCCAAGAGTTTAATATATCTAGTCAAGGGAGGTCACACTAAATAGTGACTTTTGCCTGAAGAGGTCATATATTTCTGTAAAAAGTTTGTTTTAAACAGTGTACATTTTCATGTTTGTATTTCAATACAGGGGGAAACAGACAGATAAATATGGATTTATTTTTGAAACATTGAAACTTTGCTAAAACAACAAAGCTGGTGGTGGCCTTAGACATTTTCTCTGTTTTTGTACTGTATATAATGTACATTTTGGCTGTGAGTACCTGAGAGCAGCTGGCAATTGTGCTTGTGGGCAGACCAATGGAAGGAGCCCAGCCGACGTCTCTCACCCAATCACTGTGCGCCTCCAACTTCTGGTCCTCTTTCCATTGGCCATCTTCTTCTCTGTTAGGAACACACAAAAGACATTTTACTTTAAAACACCGTATGCGATATGAAGACATTACATTTTGTACATAAATTAAATGCAATTTTCGTACCGTAATTGTAAGAAAAGTGTTTATTCCGAGAGAGACATGACCATTTCTAAATCAGCACTAGTATATAACATGGGAACAGTCATAAGCAACGATCAATGTTTTAACACTGTTTTGTATAATAGGTATCTGATTTTACTAAGCCATAAGCATAGAAACTTTGTGTTTATGAGAGTAAAACCATTGAGTGTAGATGAAGTGGAGCGTGTAAAGCTGTCAGCAGGTGACCAAAGACAGTGAGCGCTGTAAAATAAGGGCTGCACTCACTTCCACAGCTTGACCAGATTGTCGCAGCCTCCAGACACAAATCTCTTGATGTAGTTGGGCTTCTGTCCTGATGGCTGCTCAATCAGACTCCCAGGGACAACAGCTGGGGCCCAACTCACTGCATTACAGCCAATCTGCCACAGACAAAAGACAGCGTGTAACTCACAAGATGGCAAACTAATGAACACGTTCTGAACAAAACATGAGTCATGTACCACTCACTGTACAACTCATTAGTTGATAGTCTCAGCCTCAGGTCTATGAACCGAGTCTGTTCGATAAACTGCCTGAAGAATATTGCACACAAAACTGGAAAAACTTTCTCAACCTATTAAGTACTAAACTGGCTGACTTAAAAGCAAATACAGTGACTAAAGGCACAACGGTTCTTTAAGTGTAGATGGACAATTCTTGGCTCTAGACGTTTTGCTCCAGAGTTAGGGGTTTGTTTAAATGCCTATCCCTAAGGGAATACTCACTGTGTGTGCATTGTTGATCTTCTTAATATCCCAATGCCCGTCACCAGAACATGTTAACACTGAAATCGCACCATCAGAGCTGCCACACGCCAGAATCAAACCAAAGTCATACGGTCCCCAACAAACTGAGTTCACTGCAGGAGAACAGAATAAGTGATTATCATTTACACATCCGTGATTCTCAGTCAGGGGCCCACTAGGGGGCCTCAGCAGACATCCAAAGGGCCCTCATGACAACTTAAACTACTAAAACTAAATCAAAGGTCAAAGTATTTCTTAGTGTTTGGTTATTTTTATAACAAAAATAGCCAAAGGAACTAAACTTTTTTCTAGTTTAGTTGCAGTTCTGTGTCTCATTATTTTATGAAAACCAGACGTATGATGTCACCTGAGGAGTCGTGGCCCGTGTACTCATACATCTTGTCCCAGGTGCCATTCTCCTCTTTCCAGATGATCACCTTCCTGTCGTAGGAGCAGGACGCCAGAATGTTGCCGTACATTGGGTGAGCCCAAGCCACCTGCCACACTGGACCTTCATGGCTGTCAAGAATGCCACAAAATGTAAATGCATGTTTACATGGGCATTTTAAATTAAGCTATAACCGAGGTACTGCTGGGATTTTTTTCTTAGTCGGGAGCCTAAGCCTAATCTTTCCATAGCACATTTGTCATGTAATGTTCAATTTCGATTCACTTCTGTTTCGGACAAGGCCCGTCACATCTGTCTTACAACAGCCAATTGTCTAATTGTAGCTTGATTACCGAATATACATATTGGATTAAGATGAATTATATTAGCTTTGCCTAATCTGATTTCACAAAAATTGTTCCTTAGTACAATTTCAGATGGACTGAAATGTTTGCAGAACATATTGAAAACGTCATCTGACGGTGTTTATTTCAAGCTGTTTTCTGGGTGTTTAAATAGAATGGCAAATTTAATGGCTAAAGCTCAAAAAATCCTGCATTAACAACTAGCTATATATATATATATATATATATATATAAAAGATATAACCCAAAAGTTATATCAAAATAATAATTCTCTCAGACAGAGAGCTACTGTCTACTGAGCATATGTAGAACAAGTCATCACTCTATTTCAAGGGGTGACCAGAAACTATTGTAACACATCAGATCACTTACCCTCTTAGATCAGCCACAAGGATCTGCCCTCCATTCTTAACATCAAAGATCTTGACAGAGCGATCAGAAGAGCAGGTAGCCAGTCTGGTGCCATAGTAGTCCATCTGAGCATCATGCTGAAGGCAGAATGAAGAACCACAGTTAAGATGTGTGAAGAGGTGAAGATTCAGATGGAGATTGTATCATTAGATGCTAATGTGTATCTGTTGTGTGAAAGGTAAACTCATTTACTATTGCTACAGTGCAAGAATGACAGTATACTTACAATCATATCCTCGTGTGAGGTGTCCACTGTATTAATGACAGACACCTGAAGGATACAAGCCCACACACATGCTTAGTTGATCAGTCATTTTAAATGTACTTTTTCTAACTTCAGATGGAACTTACAGACTGCTAAAGAAACAGTACTGTACCACTATACCATATACTATACTGAATGCTTAGCATAATCATATATCATAGTATTTAAATGGTAAACCAGTGTGACTTGGTTACATCCAACAAAAGAATAAACCTGATATTACCACAGTACACGTAATACCAGTATGCGTATCCAAACACCCACAGCATTACCATTGTACATTTTGTTAATAGATAGCTCATTAGAAACAATAATAAACACTCCATAAACATGATAACACCACGGTACATTTCTGTATGTTTTGTATAGGCATTTTATACTATAAAATCTTTATAATACAGATCTGATAATCTGATCAGATAATCCAAACCATTTTTGCTGTTTTGATATCAGTAAGATTTCAAGATGAAAAAGCATCTTAATTTGTAGTCATTTACTGTCATTTACTACAGAATGAAGTTTGTTTAGAATTTCCCTTATGGAATACAATGTTTAAAACAAAATCTTCCACTAATGAATAAACAGTGAATAATGTAACACTCACCATTTTGAATATTAATCCATATACCTTTTTTATTAAAGTCTATAAATGTCTGTATTGCACTAATGATCTTTATTACTGCAGTTATTTCAGACGTGGCAGCTCGACCGCCGGGGCGAACTGTGTGTCATATTAAACCCTCCGGGTTGAAGGTGGAACCGTAGAAAAGGTTCCGATGTTTTTTTTTTTACAATTTCTTTTTCTGATTTTATTTGCTGAGGGTACAACAAACAATTAGGATAAATTATTGTAAAAAGTTATTGTATAAATTCTAATTATATAAATTATAAATTTGGATTTATTAGGATAAACAAACAAAAATAAACAAATAAATAACATAAATAGAAACATTAAAAGAAATATAAAAATCAAACTATAAAAATGAAATGAAATAAAAATAATTTACAAATTACAAATGATAACACATTTACAGTACATTGTAGAGCACATTTTACGTTTTTAACTTTTTTAAATATTGTTTTTGAACTGTCCGTGACAGTTCTGTTAGATTTTACAGACACTGTCTTAACGTGTACTAATATCATATATAGATTATGTATAGATATAGATTTGACATAATAATTAAACAGTGTTCGTTCTAAACCAGTGGATGCATAAATCAGGCATGTTGAGATCTGATACATCAGAAATGATGAAGACTGTGGTGAAACTGATTCCTCTGAAGGTTAATGGCTGCCAATGACCTGACGATGGAGCTGCAGAAAGACTCGATCAAACTGGACGAGATCAAAGTGAGAGGAAGATTGTGACAATGCTGCTCAAGCTTCTGAAGGATAAAAATCTGGCTGTCAAATGGTAAATAAATAAATAACAATTATTTTAATAAGATAATCAAGTGTTTATATTAAGTAGTATTTGTGTTTTCATTTGGATATTTTGTAGACAATTATTCATTTTTGCCAATTAGTGGTCATTTAATTGTAATCATTTCCGAATAATCTGGGAATAATCGTACCTCAGCCTATGACATAATGCCTTTCAGAATAGCTGTAATCGTTAGTGGTGTTTAGGGATTGGAACAAACCCCTAACTGTAAGTATTAATCTTTGACATGACACTCACACCACACTGTTTGTGTTACATGACATGACACTTCAAAAAAACAAAAAAAGAATTATCAGGCATATTATTTTCATCTGGCAGACATAGACATGGTGGGCCTGTATTTGGGCTAATAAGCAACCAGCTAGCCACCACTCGAGGCAACCTAGCAGCACTCTGGCAACATGACAGTAAACATCTGATTTGTATTATGGTGTGTGATTGGTTAGTTGGTTGGTAATGGTTTGTGATTGGTGATTGTGTAGTCTTGGTCCTCTGGTGGGAAAGGTAAAGTGTCAGGTGGAGACGATGGTGGACACGCTTTGCTCCAACATGGTGTTCAAAAAGGAGCAGCTGAGAGACATTTTCAGCATGGGCCTGAAAACTATAATCTCTAAATTGCCTCTTTCATCCACAGGTAACCATGGTAACCATGGTAACATGGTATCATAGATTCCCAATAACATCACCACAAATCACCAGCTCTCATTGAAATGAATGAATTCCTGTTGCCTTGTCACAGCAAATCAGTCTGAATGCCCCCTGTGATCTGTGCTTACTTGACTCGCTGTAAAAAATTCCACCTATTTTAAGTTCAATGATTCCATTGCTGCAATTAAAATTCTAAGTAGTATCAAATTGGATGTACAAGTCATTTCAACTTACTTGAATTAGAATTATATTAAACTGTCTTTAAAAAAAACGTTCTCATATAATTATATAAATATTTTTGAATTCTCAAATATCAATACAGCACATACTCATCGGTTTGCAGATGGGTAGTATGAATGCATCCTGTGGCCTCATGGGATAGCAAAGTGTCCATTGAATACACAAGTAGGAAAGTAGACATGTGGACATGTCTAGAGAGGAGAGCACTTCTAGCACCCTAGGAGAGTGCTCTCAAACCATCTAGTCAAGATTGCAAAGTTTCATGTTAAAACTCCATTTTAATTCCTATTCAGTTCACATTATTCTCTTACATTTATGCATTCAGCAGATGATTTCATTCACATCATCTTTTAGTGAATTCAAGATTCATTAGTAGTAGTATGTGTATTTTTGGGACTGGGTCATTGTCCTGGGTCATCTGGTGCCCAGTTGTAGCCCTGCCCTCTTTACCCAGCTGATGGGTAAGCTGTCCTGTCTCACCGCCAATGCCCGCACTTACATCCAGTGTCTGGCCACAGTCAGCAGACGAGGAGGACACAGGATCGGTGAGGGCCAGTTGTATATTTCATGGCTGTCTGCAATGTTTTTTGTTAATTGTGACAATGATGAGATGATGCAGTACTTGTTCATCACCAGCAGAGGGTAGTATTTGAACAAAGTAACATAAACGTAACAGATTCTGTTAGATTAAAATTGACACAAACATGTTTTGGAGTATTGGAATAATGAATCTTATGATCTTAAGGTGACCATCTAAAGAAGATTGTACCCATGGCTTTAAAATTTTGTAACATGGAGGATGATGAACTATGTGTGTTTTGCTTTTAGGCATTTGAAGCTTTTGTTAGCAGGTAAAAATATTTTTGTATCGGTTTAATCCAAAACCAAATGTTTAAACAACATTATTTCAAACAACATCATGTTTTGTTACTTTTGAAACATTGCATATCAGATATAGAATTTATGTTGTTTTTTTAAGATGTCTAAAGGAAATGTCTTATTTTTGTAAGGGCAGTTACCAATATTGACCACCTGCTCCATGTCTCCTCGAAACATCAGCTCTCACAGGTACCGACAAAAGTAAAGGCCTTACATAAACAGCTAAGGGAGAAAAGCAGGCAGGGCTGCTTCAGTCTCCTAACAGAAATGGCCAATGTGCTACCTGGTAAATTAGTAGAGCACATACCAGCCCTCATTCCAGGTTAGATTAAAATATTTTTGTCAACTTATTTATATACATTTTAATAACGCTATTCGCCCATAGTCTATAACCATTGAGAACGTTCTCTGTGCTTCTGGTCTGTTCCACCAAAAAACAGTCTATATGACTTTATAAGGCTTTATATTTCATGTCTTATGAAGCGTATGATACAATTGCTCTGTGTAATAAAAAGTACTGAAGATAGCTGTCAAACCTTATGTTTGCATCAACATATTCAAGTTTGGCTTATTGTGACATTTTTAGATGTAACAAACTTTTAGCAAGTATATGTTTGGTTGTCATAGTCTACTACTGAATTGACCCATGCATTTTCGTGCACACTGGGATTCTTTGAAACACTAGCTTGCAGTTGCAAATTAATAACATTAATATTTTATTTATATATATTATTTATATAGTATTTATTTTCAGGTATTATTTATTCCCTGACAGAGAAGTCAACCTCTTCAAATATGAAAATCTCATATTAATGTCATCTTACCACATGTGGTCCAGTGTGTGGAAGATCATTTTTACAAAATCACATCTGAGGCCCTTCAGGTCACCCAGCAGATCGTCAGGATCATACGACCACTGGATA
>JAZGTI010003190.1:0-10131 GCA_036877585.1 Botia kubotai
TCATCTCCTCTCGGATCGGCTCGAACCCGGATCATCTGTTGTTGATCTGGGAAATGCCTTCAGGACACAGACAGATATTTCATGGAAAGAGTTTGCAGATGTTTTAGCATGTTGTACTTTTCGTATTTTCACCAAAATGGCCACAGACAACTGTACCCGCACAGACAACTGTACCCGCACAGACAACTGTACCCGCACAGACAACTGTACCCGCACAGACATCTTTATTCTTGTATTTCTAAATAATTAAACTAAATTCTCGGCACACAATGTAGAGATGCTTGTAGAGAAGTATTTCATGTAGAGAAAATGTAAGACAACTGAGGAATGTTTCAACAGAGATGATGGTAGAGGACTAGCATTGCTGATTGCAGCTGACGTCAAAAGACCGCAATAACGCTATCTATAGAGCTTATAACTGAGATAGACGTTTACATAGAAATTTTAGTTTGTAAAGAAATCCATCATGCATTGTTCGCATTGCTTCTGGGTGACCCCGGCTATAGCTGTGGTCAGCGTTAGATGGCACAACCAATCAGAATATTTGATGTGTTTACATAATGTTATACGTTATGAGATACAGGATTTTGGATGAATGACATTTCACAAGGGATCAAAACCAAGCCATTGACACAATGAAGCTTTAATCGTCTGATCCTCAACCAATCATATTTTATTCATAACTCTCTGGACTCAGACTTGTCCTTGAATCCACTTTTGTCTAAAAAGCTCATTGTAAATGTAGCACGCTAGTACTTTTTATACATGCAGTTCCAGCTCTGTCACTCTATTCTGACAAATGGATGTGTACGTATAACTCATGCGAGGGGACACGTATAATTTATGCGAGGGGACACATATGGCTGTGACACAACAGGGCCTCACTCTACCCTTCATTGACACGTAAAACATTCCTATCAAAGTTTTGTGGGACATTCAGGAAAAAAAACAACACTTTCAAGTGGGGAAGAAAATTGCTCTCAGACCATACATCAAACAAGAGCATCTATTGTTTGAGGCATCAAAGATGGTCTTTTCAATGGACGTCTGAATTTCTGTTGCCCTTCTTCATCGTTTCACTTGACAGATGACTTTAAAAGGACGACTGTTATTCAGTGGCTGTTATTCTGGCAGACAGGGGAGGTGTGATTTCAGCATGATGATTTGGCAAGCAAACATTGTTTAACGAGGGTAAGAAAACCAAACATGGCTGTTTTGTTGCTTTTGTTCACTTATTGTCATTCACACGTTTACTCATTTACAGATAATGTTGAGCTCTAATCTTGTTGCGCGGGATGATGTTTGGCACATTTGCTGCATTTGGTCCGTTTTTGGTGCGTTTGAAGTGTGTAACCTTGTATTACATATAAATGAAATCACAAACTCTCTGTGCTGAGATTGTAAGCGTGGCGTCTGCGGAAATTTCATTTTGGGTTTTTCCATCAACTCCTCTAAATACATTAAAATGCTTTTCTTTCGTCAAAACGTAACTCAGACGTGTATGATTTCATTGCTCTGAGAGTTGAACGATTGATTCCATATACACCACTAATGACACCAAGGCTGTTTAAAGAACACGATCACATGTTCCCCAGCAGCTGCAAACTCGAAGCATTCCCAACTGGAGAAACTCAGGAATCAGTCATTTCAGGGGATAAAGGGTCTCAAACACAGGTGCATTGCTTGTCCTCTGACGCTGAATTGCCCTTTTGAAAATTAACCATGATTTTACTTTAAACCAAGAAATCCTTGGTAATATAGTTAAAACATGGTAACCACAAATTAACCATGGTTTTACTACAGCAACCATAGTTTAACCATCATATTTTTAGTAAAACAATTGCGTCAACAATTTTTTTAGTACACTTTTATTATAATAAATTCATGGTTCATTTCCAAAAGGGTGCCTTTTAAAACTTACCTTCAATCTTTCCATTTTCTAATAGGAGTAAATTCACTGTGTGTGTGTGTGTGTGTGTGTTTGTTCTGGTGAGTTATTAAAACTATAATGAAGCACAATGACCTAGACACCTCATTGAAGTTTTCTCTCGGTGTAATGAGGAGAAATGTCACGCTGCTCTCGTGGGCCTTTCAGTCTCTGCACTTGTGTTCTGGGAGTTGTGAAGCGGCTTTGATGCTAATAATACTAACTAGCCACCTCGGGAGCAAGCATTTGTGTGCGGAGGCCTATTGGCAAATACCTCAATGTTTGAGGTATGGATTCTGTACACATTTGCTTTTATATCTGTTGTAAAGCTCCCGAGTCTCGAACCATTGAAACATGACCCCCCTCCTCAGTGAAGCATATCAACATACTGCTCATCGTTTCACTGATCAAATCTAATGAAGCAGAATTAAATAAACCGCTGGGAATACCACCAGAAAGAAGATGCCGGATATCGACCATTTCAGAGAAAAAGATGAGGAGTCGCTTTCACTGACTCAGAGCTTATAGCTGGGACTGTAGTTCATTAACCTAGCAGCAAACTGGTCTCTCCATGGCCTTTTCTAAACAATTCACATTATTGCTCTCTCAACATAATATTCCATTGACTAATGAAGCACTTCTGACCACTACACTTCATTAAACTATGACCAGTCTGGTTTGTACTTGAATGTCTTGCCAAAACTTAAGCCGGAGTTTAAGATTTCTCTCTTTCATAGTTATTTCAGAACAAGTTAATAACTGCCATGGCAAGCATAACTGTTAATATAGGTGACACCCAAAATTAAGCATTCTACTTGTGTGGCTTGGCAGGCAGAGGTGTGTGTTTTAAGTGATCAGACATCAATTTTGGCAGTTTCTGGCAGACAGGCAAAAACTCTCTGTATTGATGGTGGGACTGGAACCACGTCTAGAGACTTTGTTCAGACAAGCAATAAATATGAATAGCTAGACCAGTTCAACCATATTTTAATTTGGGACAATGTATGTATGTAATGGTAATATTGTGTCTGACAAAACAAAATAAGTGCGGACAGTCCTAACAATCAGGTTTCACCAAAAAAGTGGTTTTGTGCAGTGTACAAAGCCATAAAGTCTTCAGGGTACACTCCTATTTAACAGTGTGCAAGCATCCAAACCACCTTAACTAGTTAGTAGCTTGTGTATGGGTACTCAAATTGTCCTGTGCAAAAATGTTCAAATCCAGGAACTATTTGACCAGTAACTGGCAGGTCTTGAAACTACAGCCTCATTGCGTGACATTATCTATGAATAATAAAATCTTGCCCAAAAATGAAGGACAAACGTTTTGTGAGGGTTTCTCATGACCTGCTCCAATTGCTGTCTGGTTAAAGGTTATAATAATGAGTCCGGCTCCACAATACGGCTATTTTTATAAGCCCAAAAACAGCTGAATGAATTTTACTTTGGGTCTTAAGGGTGTTGTTGACCTCAGGCACAGCCAATAGTTCCAGATGGTACCGCACTGGAGGCAAGCGTGGATGTGTATGTATTTGACAATTAAAGGTATATTGTGAATACTGTATATTGTGAATAAATGCTTATTTAAATCTCAGAGACAAAATAATACGGTAATCAGAAATAATAAATTCATTAACTCTTTAAGCACAGTCAAATTTATTATTTAATCGTTGTGGCTTGTTTGTGGTAAACAGTCACGTCCCCTTGAACCAAAGTGATTTGCTTTTGCCATATCGTTTCAATTGTTCTCCTCATGAGCGCAGCATCAAAGACACAAGCGCCAGTGGCACGACATGCACGCTTCCCTCAGTTTGCAGCATTTCCACTGGAAAACAACTTTACAGCTGCATCGTTTTCATTACGAGACTCAAACAAGCGTAGAATCTGTTTTTTATAGGGACCCAAAGCCCTGATCAGGTCCTTTGTATAGTGTGGCTTTTATTTAGTCCACCTCAACAACTATTTGAAAGGCTCAACCGCAGAAACAAAATAGGAAATAATTTCAACCAGGACTTGTCAGCTGCCATTAAGTCCCTCCACAGATGGTTGGTGTTAACAAAGCTTCCTTCCCGTCAGCCTCCTGGGGAACACACTCCCCTCCCTGCAGAGAAAGAAGCAAATTCACTCTTTATATTTATCTGTGGAACGTATTTTTTATCTTGTACCGTACAGAAAACGCCTTGTGTTGCTCAGGCTGTATTTCAAAGAGGACACTCTCTCATCTGTGTCTCCTCCTGATATGTTTCTTAAATTCAAATTTATATTTTTTTTAAAGAATCTATGAACAGCCCGAAGAAAAGACGTCCCCCACATAATGTCTTGTGGCATCTGCTCTGGTCAGTTGTTGGGGAAATATTTCCGACCCACTTGTGCAACTGAGGGGTGTAAAATCCAAATATTCTCCCCGCAGCTTTATGTTCCAGTTCACATTTTGATATATTTTTGTGGAAGAATCTATAATGGTGCTCAGGATACAGAAGCTTCTGGCTTTGGCTATCTCCAAAGACATCTAATATATGTCCAGCTTCACAGTGCCTGTGTGCTTTTCAGCTAGAAAGATTTAACTGTGAGTGATAATGCAGAAATTCTCCCCTTACTTTACTTTAATTAGAAACAGGGCATGCACTGGCAAAAAGACACTAGACTCATTCGAGGTTGAAGGAGAGAGAGGCTGTGTTCACAATTGATGGAGTACGTCCCTACAGTACTATTAAAGACACAACCTTCAGTGATTCACATTCAATTTCACAGAGTATAAGCACAATCTCAGGCTATTCAAACCCTCCCCTTCACAAGCTGTTGCTTAATAAAACATACATTTCTTTGTAACATATTTCAATGAAAAATCAGTTTTAGGATGTTGTTAAATGTACATTTTTATGGCACACTTGCTAAGCTTCATAGCGGGGAGCTTAGCGACAGCTTAAGCCAATTTGTTTGACTGTCTCATATGGGAAATTAACCCGCTTCTCTGGTGAGGACACTATTCCAAGTCACAGCTTTTGAGTTTAACACCGTGTAAAACTCTTTCGTCCTTCTTTTAATCTGTATGACAGTTTTCACTGTTGCTACCAATTTGAATACTAAGTTTCTGTCATTTTGTTTAACTTATTGTGGATGGTTTCAAACAACAGCACAAATGAAAGTAAATGTTAGCATAGCCAGCAGTTAGCATGTGCCACTGCCACACAGTATACAGTATTTCATTTTTCTTTTCTTCTAAATCATGAAAAAGTCATACAAATTTCAATAGCGAATATACTTTTTTCTTCTCTATTGAATGCTATCAGTTTTTTATCCAGTAATCACATATAAGTGAACTGAATGATGAACTGAAGTCTGTGCACTGAACCACTGATAGAAAGTGTTAAAAGTACTAATACTTCTGAGGAGAATAGAAATAAACAAAAGCTTTCCTGTAGCTCAGTGGTTAGAGCATGGTGTTAACAACACCAAGGTAACGGGTTCGATCCCAGGGATTGCACATACTCAATGTATAGTGATCAATGTGTAGTATAATGCAATGTAAGTCGCTTTGGATAAAAGCGTCTGCTAAATGCGTAAATGTAAACGAAAAATAATGTGGTCTTTGACAAAATATTTATTTTTATATTTAAAGTATTTCTAAAAATGTTTTAAACGTAAATCTTTAATGATAAAAGATAAATGTTTCGCATTTTTTGTTTAAGCTTACAAATATCTGAGTCACCCTGCTGTCTCTATTTTAAAGAAATCCTTAGCTTGCAAAATGTTACACCCACCCTATAATGTTGATGTCATACTATAGAGATTATTCTCTCTTTAATGTCTAACGTTTTCATAACCCACACTGTCTACCTTACAGGCAGAGGCAAGTCAACTCCTGTTTATTTGCATAGCAAGCAGTGCCCGTCCATCATCGTATGGCAGCCACAGATGTTGCTCCAGGAAAACCAGTTACCAGTCGTTCTCATCATCATTCATATATTCCCTCTTCTGGTTACATCAGAGTCTGAGAATGATGCTGTCCATCATAGGAGATACGGCTTGACAGGGAACAAACCGAATGATTCGTCAGCTTTAAGGCTCGGACCCGAGTCAGACTCTGTTTCAGTGGGAGAGGATGGGATTCTACCCATGCGCCAAGCGTCTAACAGATAATTACATTGGGCTCATTCTCCACCCCTGTGGCACCTCACATTAACTGTGTAAAAGATCACAATGGAGGTGAACCGTTGACTCTGCAGACAATAAACGTAGCATTTCTAGCCAGAAAGAGACTGAGAGGGAAATTGAAGAGGATTGTGGGATGCCATTGTTGCCGCTGTGCAATCTCGTAATTGGCCCCAATTTATCACATGATCCACAAAATTAAGCTGTCTGTTCACCTCATTCACAGAAAATGTATGTGCTGTATTCACCTCCACAGTCTGCCCATCAACTTGAATGGCTTGTAAGAGGCAGAACTGCAAAATAGTTTGTTCGGATTTGTGTTTTTCCAGAAGTGTATCTTGAAACTTGCATTAAAAGTGAAGAGGATGACACGAGAGAGAAAATGAAGGCAGATGAAAAGAGACAGATAAGAATGAATGATAGCTGGAAAAGGCTGTATCATGTCAACTTTAAATGAGAACATATGTCAACTTCCCTCTGGTGGTTGAGAATGAGGAACTTTTACAGCGTTTCAAACGCTGAAATTGTAGTAATTTGCAGACCATTAACGAATTATTCAATAATACCAGTTATATCTTTTCACCCCACGCTCGTTAGCATAGTGGAGAAAAAAAACTTTCAAATGACTTTAAAAAGACTGCAGTGTCTGTCAGTTCTCCAACAAAGATGCATTACACAAATTATTATTATTATTTTCAAGCATGCAAGGTCAGTATGTTTTTTAAACCACTCCATTTTTCATATGACTTAATGAAATTCTTTTGGAGCACTATAGAGAAACACTACCATATTTTGAGGCTGATTTGATGCTGATGTGCTGTTGTAGTGAACTGATTCTTGAGTCAATGTGCCACTGGGCTTCAATGTGCAAGATAATCACAAGATCTAACAATCCAAACAGTTACTACAGTTCATTTTAATTAGCAGTGTTTGCTAAGGCAAGCATCACGGTTACTATAGATCATGTTTAGTGTTTGGGGTTTAAACGGAGCGCTAGCATTGCAAGTGTAAAACAAAAGTAGAACAGTCAGGTACTGTGTTATAATGAAATATCGTTTTGCATTTCCTGCAAGAAGGATGTGTGTGGTGTACACTGTGTTGCTAGGATGCTGAGACTGCTAATGTGAGCTGCTAATGTGTACTTGTGGTTTGTAGTGTGATGCTATGTGGTTGCCACAGTGTTATTAATAGTGGTTGCCCTTCCTTAGTGTATGTCTGAGGAATTTCTTTTGCCCATTTTGTTACCCACCAGACAAAATTCTTGAGTCTGACCTTTGTCCCAGCCTCTCGACTTCATTCATAGTGCTGAAAAAGTTGTTCAAGTTGTTTCAGGTGTGGTCAAGTTATAGTTATAGTTGTGATCAAATTGCAACTATAACTCTCAACTTTTGATTTTTCTATATACAGACAGTGAATTGTTTTTGTTTGCAGAGATTATAAAGCTCCTTTATTTGAGCGCATTATCTTCGATTGCACCCTTTTGTATCAGGCTGAATTAAATCGGTTGTTTGTGAAATTAATCACGTCTCCAGTTGAGTGCAATAGCTCTTGATTTTATGAAGAAATTTATGAAGCTTTGCCTTGTACTTCTGCCAGTCTTTCATTAGAAAATTATGCAATTGGGAAAAATCATTCATAGGAGAGATAAGTGCTTACAGAACGGCTAAAAATCACAAAGCATGACTTGAGAAATGATAAGGACATGGAGACATAACCGTGCTAGCAACCCTGAGCAAGACACAAGGCTGACAGGGGATTCATATTTGTGTAACAAAGCGTGAAAACACATCTATATTTCAAAGCACATTCTCCAGCTGTACAATTGTAATTGTTAAGGTAGCCATGTTAAACCCAAGATATTGCTCCTCCTCAGACAAATGGCTTGTTTTCTTTTCACTTTCCCAGTTGGACATTTTATAGTGTCTGCTAATCCGTTCATCTTGTCCAAACATCTCCGTGTGTCTTGGTGGTGATACCCAATGCCATCTCAGCACATTCATGTATATTTCTTGAGGACCGCGGCTGTCAGGAAGAGGATGCGAGTGTCAGGCATACCTTACAAGCTCCTGCTTTGTTCTGCATAGGTCCCATGATGGCCCTCCTGTGGTCATACCGGGTTCCCCCACCCTGGATGCTTCCTCTGGCTTCATTCCTCCTCAGCAGGGCCCAGGAGCCATGATAGATGTGATGTCACCACCTACCATGCTGTTTGAGAGGTATATTACACCCGGGCAGCTCAGGGATTTCCTCTGTGGAGCTCCAATAAGAGCAAAGCGCTCACCCCTCCCACTCTTAAACCACGTCAAACTCCACAAAGATCAAAAAGCATCAATGTCTTTAAGCTGATGCTTGTATAGCCTTTCTCAGTTTTTTACTAGTGTATTTTTACATGACATGAAAGGAATTGAGCAATAACCTCTACGGTGTACATGACTGTATGAAATACTTCATTCATATTGATCAATCACTGCATTCTGTGATCAGAAAGCTGTGGACTGACCTATAAATGTATATATAAATATACTGTAGACTGTATATTATTTGAAGCTACTGTATCTTTAAGACCGAAATATGTAAATGGCTGTAATTATGATTGTGATGGTTCAAACGTACAACAGTTTCCAATAAAAAATCACCTGAGAATGTAAAATTAAATTCATATTTTTACCAAGCTATCAAACCAAGTGTGAAAATAATGTAGCACTGTGTGAATATTAGACAATGTCTATATTTTTTCCCCCCAAAAGAGCAAGAAAAAACCCTTCTTAGGTAATCTCAAAAACAGTTTTCTTCATTATTCTGAATGGTTGTTCTCACAAGACACAATCTGGCAGTTTCAGACAGGGCTCTGGATTTGCTGGCAATAGTGTAGCTCATAAAGATGTATGTCTGCATTCTACAGAAATATCGTGTGTGTGTGTGTGTGTGTGTGTGTGTGTGTGTGAACAGACACATGTGGAAAAGGCATCGGAATGTTGTCAAACAAACTGTCAGTGCGAGTTCCCATGAGGCTTTCTGTAACATCAAACCAATCATGCTGACAATACTGTCTGCTGCTCAAGTCCCTGTGCAAATTGCTGGATCAAGAAGACTCATTTCAAAGGCCAAACAACAATTCATTGAGCGATACAGTAGAAAGTTAGACATGATGTTTAATTAATTCCCTTATGCTTCCCTTAAATTGTTTAGAAGATTTCGCATAAAAACTGAGAAGTACATCTTTAGTTACTCTTTTGAAATGATACATACGTTATGAATTACATTGATCATTTGTCATTTAGCAGATGCTTTACTTTCAGTACCAAATGTAACCGGCAACATTTGGTTCACAGCCCAGATCTTTAACCACTGCACTGCACCATCAGAACATTATGATATATTTGTTAATGCAGAGGTACATCTTTTATCTTGCCATGTAGCAAATATTAATTGTGCATCATTACATAAGACAAGTTGCATATGTAAGAATCTATTATACATCCTCCTGAGCACATGCCAAACTCTGCTGCTTCACCTATCTCTATCCTCTAGAGCTTCTCTCAAAAAGTTTTTTAAAACTCTTCTAGATTTCAATCCAAGTTCCTGGTCTGACACCGGCCTGAGGTGCATTTCCCAAACGTTCTGTCATTCCCAGCATAGTTCACAGATTCAGTGTTTCCTGAAACCACAGTTCCCAAACAGCATCACAGAGTTGTGTGGTTGGAGCTAAAGCTCTGGGGCTGTGGATTAAAGCATTGTTTCTTATTAGTCTGGCATGTAACACAATCTATATTTATCTATTTTTTATAGACAAATTTCATGTCTTTCAGTTTGCTCTAGCATGGAACAGTGTAAGAGGGAATTTACCATTGAATGAAACATCCTGAAAAAAAGATTAGTGCCATTTTCATTATTTACAGAAGTAACCTGACATTATATATGTATATTCTATATCTGTCTATCTGTCTATCTATCTGTCTATCTGTCTATCTATCTATATATCTATCTGTCTATCTAGTATCTAAATATCTATCTGTCTATCTAGTATCTATCTGTCTATCTATCTATATATC
>JAZGTI010003190.1:11095-32533 GCA_036877585.1 Botia kubotai
CCTTTAAAAACACATTAGTGTCACATTAGGCTGCTGGGAGCTTGAATGACTAGCTGGACTGTCTGTGTGGTCCCAAAATGTCCATTCACACAGACCTACTGCATATATATATCCACTTAATCCCTCAGACTAGATCATCCTCAGACCTAGAGATTCTACTGAGCTTAACAATTTCAGCCATTTACAGCCTCACAAACACAACCATGTTTGTTTTTTCCTGAGGACACTGAGGATAGCATTGCAGTTTGCTACTTACTCTTGACTACTGTAGTCTTTAAGCTTGAATGATCGTGTTGGAAAACATAAAGCTCCACCCCCAGACAGACACAAATGTCACAAGAGCATATGAATATATCCTTCTAAAAAATCATCCCCACAAGGACAGTAAAACACACACACACACACACACCTGTTATCACACAAGAAAAATGACACTTGCTTTCATTTGGAAGTACAGGGTGTGGTTGTCATGAGTATAAGTGTTGTTTTGATATGGGCCAAACATCTGACATTAAGATTAGATTCAAAATTATATTTAATTTACAACTCGCACTTTATTCGACCACATTCCCAAGCAATCACTGTATAATCCAAAAAACGTTACATTTTTACAGTTTTTACTGTGCTGTAATGTAAATAGAAGACGCATGCTGTTCAAAAGTTCAGTGCTCTGAAACCTTCCAAATAAACACATTTGACTTCAAAGAGGAAGAAAGCGGCGAGATAAAAGACTACATTGACACATTGAAATTGAAACCAAAACACGGGGAGCCTTTTTACTGGAAAAGCACAGAGTGCTGTTGAAATACAGAGACCCCAAATGAGCTCTTGAACTTGAAGTGTTAGCGGGCGCCAAAGAGCTCGGAACCTTGTCATTAAAGCTAATGTGTTACGTCTGATACTAGCGCGTAAAGCTAAATGAGAGTCATTTGACAAGATCTCGCAGTCTGCACTGACTCGAATATTTGGTTTTATTTCGGCCGCCATACTTGAAATGGTTAATATTGAAGATATTTACTACTGGATCTGTTCTTTATGTTTGACATTTTTTGCTGAACTCTTATGGTATGAATTCAGAGACGGTATTACCTTCATCATTTCTTCTGTGAGAGGCTGTTAACAGTCAGTGTGAGGATATAATATCACTGTTGACTTTCTGCTCGGCTCTCATTTACATTTCCCCATATGGTAGTTATGTATTCTTTAGTGCTGTGCTCATCAAAACCGCTTGCTCTGTTCCTCAGATCCCACGTAGCTTTGCTCCATCACAGTTTTGTGCATTTATTTATATTTGACTTGAACAGGTGGAGAACGTTTATCTTCTGGTGAAAAGAATACCTGCTGATTCTATTAACATTTGCCACTACGACCGAAATAATTTAGACCCTGAAACCTTAAAACACAAGTTAAAAAGACTCCCAGTTCCTTCGATTGCTCATTTCTTGCAGAGCTAATATTGATTTCTATAAAATGTAAATCAAATGGCATACAAAAGCAATGGGTGATTCAGTGAGGTACATTAATTAAACACAGTCACTCCAAGAGGTTATAAAGTCAGTGGTTCTGTGCAACACATTGTCTACTTAAAAGCAATTAGTGTCTGAATGCTGTGGTCCTTCAACCTAGAGCTGGAAACTGTTCTGTGGTTTCTCTAAAGATTTCAGTGTGGCCTCGTCTTCCTCTTTAGGACACTGAAGACCCTCAGTATGTGAGGCCTCTCGTGAGAACTGCGGTTAGCTCATTTTAGCGTGACAAACTAGCGTGGCATGCAAGCGTCATATCAAATTAGTATTAAGGTGAAAACTATAAGAATATGGATTAGGTTCAGTCCTCTTCGTTTGTAATATAAATATATAGTCCTACATTTTATCTATAAAATCATTTCACTATTCATAAATTCATAGAAAATTAAAGGTCATGCATTTCTTCATGGTGTGGCTTGTGCTGTAGGACTTTAATCTAAAATATTTTTATGTTGCCCTTGGCTATATTTGAAACTATTAATATTGTTTTTCTGTATTGTAACTCAAATGGAGCATTTTAAAATCCATCTGAATATTTTAGTTTGTGCTGTGCTTACTAAGATTTGTAGGTTGTGCTATTTGCTAAATAGGCGAATCTTTCAAAAGATTATTATGCATAGTGTATGTTATTTTATCTTCTTCAGTGATTTGTGTAAACCACTGTCAACAACAACAACTTGTAAAATTCACATACATGAAAATGGTTGTTTAGAGCAGTAGTCAGAATAGCATTTTTGTTACAATGTAAAGTAAATGTAATTTAACTCTAATATAGTCTGTTATACCCCTGTGCTACATTCCCTCTCAAGAGAGAAATATTAAAGGTTTTGTATTATATTTGTTTTCCTAAAAGTTCTGAACAACACAACACAGACTGTAGTTGTCATTGTACAGCTGTCTTTTAAGTGGGAGGTCTGAAGTTCCCTACTGGAGTGAACTGCAGCCACTGTCGAGACAGACATGTTCCCTTCACGCTCAACAAATGATGCTTCATTTCCCTCCTGAGCCCAATTCACACTTGGGTTTTGATGTACTGCTCCATGAACAACGCCACAGCGCACAGCAATGCAAACGAACTTCCTTTTAAACGTCAAATAGATCAGTGACTTTACTGCAACTCTCTAAAGTGCTTGATCTCAGAGCTTGTGATGGAATGATGCAGATTTATGGAGAGTGTTTTAATTTGACCTCCCTTTCAGATTCAGATCAATGAGTTTCATTTGGAATCCTGTGGAGCCCAAGGGGTGTCAAGAGATGTTTCATTAGTATATACCAGATCGAGTGTAGACCAGTGAGCAGAGACTGATTCTCTGTGCATACTGACACTGTGCATACTGACACTGTGCATACTGACACTGTGCATACTGACACTGTGCATACTGACACTGTGCATACTGACACTGGATACAAGCCACTTATTCACTTACATGACAGAATTTTACAGAATCTGTAAATGATGTTAGGCTTCTCAAGCTGCTGAACAGAACGTGTTTTTAAAAGAAGCTGTTGCAGTAGAATATGTAAATGACACTTTCTGATCTGATTCTTTATGTTAATGCTAAGGTTTGTTTTATTCATGTCGGCGGTTTACACTGACCTTGGCTGTCAAGGGTTAAATACTTGACGTGGTACTGTACTTGCTACCTGACTAGAAATTAAAGGCTGTTTAGGAAATGTCAACGCTCACAATGCGCTGGGTGTGTTACCCTCTGTCAATTCGACTGTCTGTGGGTGCAAAAATATAGAAGTAAAATCTTTATTTTTTTTTTAGAAGAGCTGAGAGCTTTTGACAAATAAACATGCATGTTTATGGTCTATGTATTGCAGAAGCAAAAACAATATATACATACAGATATATACAACATGTATTTAATCTGACTACATCAGGCTATACCAATGAAAGTTGTTTGGTTTCAGAGTATAGTCAGGTAGAAATTACTCTTTATGGTAACAGTTGTATTATTTGCAATTATGCCTTTTGCTTTCGAATGAAGTTTTATTAACTAAGTTCGGGAGGAGCACGGTCATAATCCAACCAATCAGCATGCAACGACGCATATATATAGCTGTCCCTCACCTCCGTCACATGACAGTCTCGCAGCATCCCTCCACCACCCCATCACCTCACTCTTAGCTGGTATCTACCTCAGTCAAGGACGGGGGGAGTACTCTGGGTTCGGGCCAAATTCCGAGCTCGGAGCCCTCCCCCCGGACAGCACGCCAAATACGCATCAGTGATCATTTGCGATTGCATGTTAGTGCGAACTCGTGAATCTGAATAATTTACCATGAATTTGAGATTTTATCACTCCATGCATTCTCTGGGATTCGAACCTATGACTGTGGTGTTGCTAGCTTCATGCTCTATAGTTATACTTCACAGGAATACTTTTTCATCGTGTAGAACTCAATAGATATTTGAGTTCTAATAGATAAGACCCATGAAATCCAAAAATTGGCCATGACTAGGCCTGATTCACCTTTAAGGAATCAAAGCGCTGTCATAAGACTTCAGCTTGGTCTCTCTCTGAAGTATTTTGAATGGCTTTTTTAAAATTTCATATTCCATAATACCACTACAGAGGAAAAGCAGCGACTAATGCGACTGCTCAGAGGCAGATTTTCACTTCAGCCTGACAACAGTGGCGAGACAGACAGAAATATACAAAGCAGAGAGATGAGATCCCAAGAAATCAGAATTCTATAAACCTCTTCCAAACTTCCTTTACTCAACAGATAAACACCCTGTGCCCCAAACCCATCTGAATGCAGTCTCTTTCTTACAGACACAAACGATGGGCTATAAACTAGCCCTGGGGTGTGAGCTGGCAGAATTGAATGGGAATCTGTGGGGCCCGGAGGAGGCCGCCTATATGAGGGAAGATTGCAGATATCCGCGGAACACCGTCATTCATTCCAGGTTTATATTAAAATACTCTGCGCACTTGCACAATGAATTATGGGTCTTAGTCCTCCTATAACTCCATTATAAGAGTCCATAATAAGACAAACTGTTTTGTCATTTCATTTTACAACACGTACAATTAAAACGTACATATTTTAAGCCATAGCCAGCAAAGTTTCAAGCCAGCATTTGTCAGAATGATTGTGTGATTCTGGCTGCCTCTGAGTGTGGGTTCTGTGCTTGGACCACACAATGTTTACGTCTATATTTAGCACTGATTATTTATTGGATCACTTAAGGTGACTGTTAATACCATGTGTAAACAAGACCTCTATGTTCATAATTAGACCACAACATTATTTATAATTATATGGGCAGAGCTGTTATATCTAGTTAAATTATTTTACATTCCTCATTGAAAATGTCAGATTATTGGAAAAGACTAATGAAGTAATCAGACTACAGATATTGATTTTACTTCCATATGGATACATTATTAACAGAAGTGTATATTGAAGTGACACTAAGACTAGAACTGGGTAAATTGACCTGTGAAAAGCTCATTAATCTTTCACGCAGGTCTATTAATTAACTTTTTGGAACGTTTCAGTTTTTTGCACTGAATTGCATTACACCAAGAGAAGCATTTCATGGCCCGGCACCTTTCCACTGTTTGAACAGCCTTGAATTATTTCAGTAATACACGTGCAAATCTGTTCTTTATTATGCTGTCATATTTCACCAGCATATTTAGCAGAGTAACCCTCAGTTCAGTCTCTAGCGTGGTCAAGTTCCACGCTAGAATAATCAGAATGAAATTTCACCGTAGTCTTCGTCACACTAAACACTGGGCTCGTGACCTCAAAAGTGCACCGCTTGAACAACAAGTGTGTCAGGCACCCATCACATCTGTTCTGCTGATTGAACATGCTAATGCCTGCAGGTGTGAACAGTGCAAATGTTGAATAAATCACACAAAATCCTTTAAATGTGTTAAAAGACAGACAGTAGAAACATTCATCAAAAATGACTGAAGACTGAAGCTGTCTGTGTTTGGGTGGGAACACACCTAATGAGTGTGAAAATCTAGTAAATGTGTAACTAAAGATGTGAATTAATTCTTGCATGTAATATTATAATGTTAGACCGTGGAAACTGATTTCATTTGAATTCTTCATCTCCATTGCCAGCTGTGTTTCAGTTCTGTCCAATTAGGCTAATGGTCCTGTTTGTAATGTCTGTAACTCCCGGGAATGTTTGTTTTTGGTTGAAATGGTCTGTGGATGTTGATGTTGCCACATAGCGTAAGATTTTAATTTTGTGTTCCTTTTCCACAGAACGTACTAATGTTTACATAATCTTTCACTTTGTGTTTATGAGAAAAACACAATACCAGCATAGTGGAGCTGACAGACACACACACACACACACACACACACACACACACACACATAGGAAAGTAAATCTATGGGCACTTTTGAACAGGGCAGATGGAAACTGCCCCAGCATAAGGAAAGATGATTTTATTTCAGCACTGTCATGAACAGGTTAGATGGTAAAAGAATAGTTCAAATTTCATTATTTGCTCACCTTTTGAAAACATTTATTAATCCACTGGAATCTTGCTTTAATTCTGCTGTATGTGCTTTTTAGGACCTTTCGCTGTGCATTGTATTAAAATATACAAATATCTTTTTTTTACTTATAAAAGTCATATGCATGTGGTGTGTTTTGAAAGTGATTTCTGGGTGAACTGTTCTCTGAAGGATACTGTTCTCTGAACTGTTCTCTGAAGGATACTGTTCTCTGAACTGTTCTCTGAAGGATACGGTTATCTGAACTGTTCTCTGAACTGTTCTCTGAAGGATGCTGTGGGTGGCTTCTTTTATACATCAGGGTCAAATACCTTTAAACCCTCCAGTCTAAATTAAGGAGCAAACGCATGTTGTTTCAGCTTTGTAATCTTTTTCCCAAAAGCCTCTTTTACTCATGTGGCATGTTAAGACATTGGAAGAATAACAAGAGCATAAAACTCACCAAACCACAATGTGCAACAAATGAATCATTCATCCTTTAGCCACATATGAGCAGAACGTCCATGTTTGTTAGTTCTGTCTATATGATCATGTACTACTAAACATCCACTAAATAAACCTTCGGTAGATATATACATTTTAAAACTCTTTTTTGGACCATAAATATACATGTACACGTTGGAATGTGATTCCTGGAGCATAGCAATACCGGTTGTCGTAGCTTCATATGTACGCAACTTGGATTCTGCCATCTTTGCTTTAAATCAGTTTTTTGTCATGTGACTGATCACTCTCTGATAACTCTTTGCAGCACACTGGGTAAAGTTTGGTAAAGTCTTAAATCCAACAGATGTCTTGTCCCTGGTAAAGCATCTACTATACCATTGAAATGTTTGTGAGTTACATGGTCATCAATGGAAAAACAAGATCTAGCAGCAGGAGATGCTAAAGCTAGCTAGCTTACAGTTGTACACTAGCATTACACAAGTGTAAAACCTAAGTTTACTTTGGCTTTAACCAGCCAAACATTGACCCCTACACGGGCATCTTTACACATTTTTGTCCAGTTAAATGCTCTTGATATCTGTGCTTTGATCAAACACATACAGATGTACTTCAAACGCTCACAACTTTCAGTTCTGCAGATGAAGGAGGTGGTGAGGAATCCTCCAGAACATTAAATGTCTTGATTTACTAACATTCACTAATCAAGTTGTCAAGTGTGCGTTTGCGATGACATCAATGATATTGGTTAATAATCAATTAAATAATTAAAGTTCAATTTCCTGTTTCAGTTGGGAACCTTAACAGTGGAGAAAATTATGTTTGTTAAACTACTTTATGCGGGTTTTACAAGTTCAAACAGATAAAAAGATTAAAAGATAAAAAGCATTTAAGGAAATAGAGAACAGAAGGTCTCAGTCTGCAGTCTGGTGAGCTGAGCTGCCTTTGTCCTTCAGCCACAGTTTTCATGCTAAGCTGGTTCAAGTCTGTCGGTTTGCGCTGCAATGTTTTGGATGTTGCTACTGTATAACAGATTAATGAGGCAAACAATCAGTGTTTGAAATGATTTATGGATGTTCCTGACAAAGTGTTATCCTCTCTCCACAGCACTATCTGTTTTCAAAAGAGTTGCAGTTCTCTTGTTGTTAGTTCTCCTATTGCATACAACATTATACATTAACATAGAAATGATACATTTTAATTACCTGTTTTTTTTAATCCAATTAAGTGTGCCGTCTTGAATATATATTTAACTGGAGATCATCACAAGACATTCTGGGAAGGATATGTTAGGTGCTGCCCTAGAACTTTACCTATATGAGAACTCTCAGAAGGTAACAATGTTGTGCTGTCTTTCAGAACAGCCTTCTTATTCTGTGCATGTGTATGATGATTAATGCCATTCAAGCCCTTCATTTCAAAACAGAATGATAAATGACAATATATGAACATTGCAGTTCTAAAACAAAGGGCTGATTCTTGTAAAACACAAAAGATTTACAGCACACAAATAATCTTACACCAGAGGTAAATACAGCTCATTGGAGATCATGGAAGTGGATCTGTTGGAATGGAAGAGGCAGTCAGCTCAAATGAACCTGATGGAGCTGCAGGACGGTATTAACTCAGACTGATTCACTTAAGTGTGCTGTGCTGCTGTAGTATGCATGGGGGAAGAATGCAGTGGGGGAAGTGTGCTTGCTCAAAATTGAAATTAGCATGAACGGTGTACAGGGAGTCGTATTTACTTGATTCAAATGTCTGGAGCTGCACACGGCTAATTACTTTCCCTCAGACCAACCGCTGGTTTGTTGTTGTTCAACACACAGACTTCCAGCAATGAATTTACATGCATTCATCATAGTGTAAATGATTCATCAGTGAAGGATAGTGAAACACACAGTGTGCAGAGAGGGATCATTCCATTCAGAACTTACATTCAAACCTGTTTTTACAGTCTGAATTAAAGCAACAGTTCACTGAAAAAGCTCCAACTTTATATTAGATGTCTTCAACTACAACGTACTCACACAAGAAATACTTAATACAGTGTATCTTGTGTACATGTTGTTCAAAAGTGTTTTCATGTAGTTACACTCTTCTACACTCCCTATTCCTAACCCTAAAACCCACCCTAAGTACACAGTGTTTAAAGACGATTTTTTTAATGTCCATGTTATTTATTTTACATAATAATGTGAAGTCATTTGATTCATGGTTCCGTTCTTAATCCACCAAAAATGTTCCTGTTTGCTGTAGTCTTTAAATCAAATATGCTGTCATTGACGTCAATGCAATGCTAATGTAAAATCACCTTCCATACATCAGACTCTCTCTGCCCTCAGAAGACCCCAAATAATGACCCTTCATATGAATGCTGCTGGTGGTTTTAGGTGTTTGACAAAACAAAACTGTGTTTGGAGTTTGACAATATTTAACTGTTCCAGGGAGGAGAGAAAGTCTTCAGTTTGCAGGAACACAAGGGTGACTGAATGAGGAAGAATAAACATTTATGGCTGAACTTTTGCCATAAGGTTTAATAACTATAATGGCACAATAAAAATAATGCAGCTGCGTTACATTAAAAACATTTAATGCATTTCTATAACTCGTCTGGAAACATCATGAGAACAGAGAACACACAACGGGGCTCTTGTGTGTGACTACAATTATGCAGCAGGTACAGTGATTTATTTGAAACCTGTCTACATCTAATGAAACCTCCTCTGTTATAGACTCTGACCATAAGCTAACACAAGCATGAATTCATGCAGTTCTCTTTCACGAGCAAATTACTTCTCTAGCCCTGCTTCACTAAAAATCCTCTCTGCTAAGCCACTCAAATATTCCCTCAATATCCAGTTCAGCACCCGCGGTGTGTGTGATTGATCCCCCGAGCTGATCGCATCTCGGTACGTGGCAGATCTAGAATGTTCTGCAGCCTACAAGAGCATCTGTTCTTTACCACAGAGGTAATTGTACATCGCCTGAGGGAGAGGCTGAATCTAGTCAGACAAGGAAGTGTGTTTGAACCAGCACCCGCATCTTCTGAGAACCTTGCGGTACTTTCGGATCACTCATCCTGTTCGTCTTTGTACTAGGCTGGCATTTCTGAGAAGAGAGATTTTCATCAAATGATGTATTTGAGGAGCAATAGCATTAGCATAAGTAAACATACTGTGCTGTGTGTTTTCATAGCTTACATTAAGGAACGTCAATCGTATAATTGTATAAAGGGAGGCAAACTAAAGCAATTGAACTACAATCAAGAAACCGTTTTCAAAAAATTGTTTACACTAGTTAGTATTAAAAATTGGATAGCTATGTTTGAGGGGTATTTTAGCAAAAGGACTTTAACTGTATTATTGCATTAATATAATTAATGCAATAATGCAGCCAGACTTATCCCATAATTTTGCATTTAATACAAAAACCATTAAAAATAATTGTACATTTATGTAAAGGTGATGCTTGCCAAGCTCACCATTAGCTAGAGTTGGCCTGATGACTTGCCTTGTATTTAGGTTTATCAGGGCTGAGGCATTTAAGGAGGTTTCTAGGCTGTTGCTAAGCAGTTGCTAACATGTTGTTGAGTGATTTAAGGCGTGGCATACTACATCTTTTGCCACTGCTTGTACGTTGTTGCTGAAAAACAATAAAAAAATAGCTGAGCTATTGTCTCGCTAGAGAAAATAACTAGATACATAGCATCATTTCCAGTTATTTATTCTCAACATTAAAATGTTGACAGCAACATAAACTACAGTAGTGCATTTTAAGAGATCTATAAAATGAAGCAGTGGTTTCTCGCTCAATCCTCAAATCGTGATGATACGCTTCATTTTAGCTTCTCTTTGTTTCAATCCTTTTATAAAACAACCACTAAATTGGCAGAAGCCGTTTTTTGTCACGTTTCTGAATGGCTTGTTTACAGTAGGAAATTAAGGTCGGTGTAATGAGCAGACCCTCTTGAGTCGTTCTGTAAATAAGGCCACAGCTGGGAGCAGATTTCAAAAGCTGAATTATTGCACCTTGATTATTTGGTCGTGTATTACCCTGCTGGCTTCAGCTGTGTTATCTGTTAAATTACAGACCTGACTCATCTGATTCACTTTCATACAAATTGGTCACTGAGGATGTGCAGTTTATGTTTATTGAGCAGCTGCACTGTTAATGTGAGGGTTTCAAGGACCACAGAAGACATGAATTCATATTACATCAAAATAATGGATTCTTCTACTCGCCGACTGTGAAATGCATCCGAACAGCCCAAGAGACCAGCAAAGTCAAGACCTCTGCTACAAAAAACAAAGTAATTCTATTGAAGATACAAAGTAACAAACATATGCTTGGTGCTGTGTTAGTGTAGACTAGTCTGTGTTACGTGGTAATGATAATCTAATTTTATATTTGTACATTTGGCAGATGCATTATCCAAAGCAACCTAAATGACACTGAAGAAATACAGTTTATCAGAGTTTGGGGATTTTAAGGTTTTTAGTTTTTCTTCAGTGTCATGGTTTCTCAATGGCTGAAAAACCATTTTCACAATTTCAAAACTTTTTGAGGGAAATGACATGTAATTGTTTTTACATATTAAGCTGAAATGGGACAAAATATTTGGACAAAAGACATATAAAGACAAAATTACACACATAACCTTTACAGGTTTATGTTTGGAGAAATCTATAAGATGTCTTAAGACTCACAATGCCTGTTGTCAACTCTTAAACATTGTGGAGGATCTATAATGATATGAGGAATCATCTCATGGGTGTTACTGTGTCTGATAATTGCTCCTCATGGACATTTTGCAGCTGTTGAACAGTGCATCCATTGCTGATACAGATTCCCCAAGAACAGCCATTGTTTCATTTTTCATTCTTTCATTATTTTAGGGTGCTTCTATATGAACATGAACATCAAAGTCAATTGCCTTAACATGACTTAACAACATTTATATATGCTGTCGTTTCAATTTGTATGGCCTTTTCTGTAGTGCATTAAATGTACTGTGTATACCATGTTGCTCTTAAATACTTGATTCTGATTGGCTGACAGACGTTCTAAGATGTCTAGGATTTCTATAATGCAATAACTGCAGTGTTTTCTGTTTTCATCTGTCCCCTAGTGCTGATGATTGATAACATTTTGATTCTTTTTTTTTGCAGAGGAAATTGCTTTTGCTTTCCGATTGTTGTTGTTTTGGGCTGGACGTCAGAAAACCTAAAGCTATAAAATAAAGTAAAATAAACCCTGAGCTTTTCAGAAAACACCAGAGCTTTCCAGAAAACTTTAACTGTTCAGAAAACATCAGAGCTGTTCGGTAAAACCTGGAGCTGTTCGGTAAAACCTGGAGCTGTTCGTAAAACCTTGAACTGTTCAGTAAAGCTGAGAGCTGTTCAGTAAAACCTGGAGCTGTTCAGAAAACATGGGGCTTGCATATTTGATCATCTGCTTTAGTACAGTAAGTTATTCAATGGTCTGTTTAAAATACTGATCGCATTTATGTTAATTACCATTTATATTCATTGGCTCAGGAGCTCAGATGGGCTCCATTAGTTTTCTAAATGGGATATGGAAATCGGCAATCCTTTTTATGATTAAAAACAGCTGGACTATATCACCCATACCATCAGTATTATCCTCATTTAAAGGCATAACAATGATCTTGGACAATGTACACTCACCTTGGGATTAGATCACAGCCCTGTGTCAGCCTGAGTCATGTGCCGAATTAAACTCTTAGAGATTTCTCATTACTCTGAAATGAACACAAGGTTCATTAATGACATGAGGGTCATGAGAATGTTATACGTATCACTGCATTGAGACCTTGCGCAGCAGACTGTTGAAACAGTGTGGATATGATGGGCCGTCAGGAAATCTAATGAAGAGGCAACCGTCTGAATAGGCAGTTGGTAATGACTGTTTGGGGTGCTCAGGTGAGCGGGTGAGAACAGGGTCATTTACTCTTGGGACGTGCACTTCATAAACAAGGCCAGATAAAACTGGCAACTGTTGGCTTACAGAGATTCTGGAAAAGCAGTTCTGCAGAATTAATTGTTTTGTACACAAATTTGCATGTCAGTTAGGTTAGCAGCATTAAATGTGTACAAATTTACAAACATAACTAGCCTAACACATATAGCCTTAACTTTTATAGATTCTGGAGTTAGCTTGCCAACTATATTTGCAGTATATGGTTAAAACAACAGAGCTGGAAAATGCAGGTGAGTAGATGCCATCACATGCCAGAAAGTTAGTTGTAGCTGTAGGCCACTGCTAGCAAACTTTAGCTATTCCAACACTGAATACTGAGCAGTCTTAACCACAGTCAGCAATACAATACAGCTCATTTTTTTAAAGGGAACATAAAGAACCAAGGGCTCCTCACTCAATCCTCAAATCAAAACGTTGCCCTCAGCTATTAGCAGCTGTCTACTCAGACTCAGACACCCTCATTCGATTTCCTGACAGGACTTCGGGGAGAACTGCGGTCGTGAATACAAACAGTAATGTCTGTATTCAATCAGTGATTTATTCTCAGCCTACAAGGTTTAAATCATTGGATAAAAAAGGCTTAATACAAAAGCATATCCTTTCTGATTCTATTTTGAACATGACTTCATTTGGTACATTTTGTAAGCAAATGTTACAATCAGTCACAATCAAATAATCGCGTCTGCAATTTATAGACCTTTATTTACAAAGCACAGATAATTCGCAGAACCTGCTATTTGAAAAGCAGCTCCAGATAGAAGGAAACAATGGACAACAGCTGGCATCCATTCAGTTCTTTGGACAGCACTCTGCGATATTTTTTTAGCATCCGTCAATTCAGTGTTTGTCTTTTATGTAGCGGCACAAATCCTGCATTTTTTCCTCCATTTCCTCTAGAAATAAACACTCAGAGCTCCGTCCCATTGCCTGTTCATTTACTTAGACTCTTCGAGAGGATCCACTGTTTTCTTCCAGATGCAACGCTGCTTCCTTGATATTCCCGGGACAGCCTGCTCACAGCCAGCCATGTGCCACACCTCGAGCGCATGTGCTAAACCCTCCACGAGGGCAGAGGGCAACAGGGTCTTGTTAATGATGTCAAAGGCCAGGACTTATAAAACCTACACAGACCTCCAAACACAGCAGGAGGAAATGGAAGATGGCCTGTTAAAGCAGCTTTGCTACTTTTTCATCACAGCCCACGATTCCTGTCATGGAGAAGGTTTGGATTTGTAAACGTTTAAAAAACACTAGAATATGCCATGATTAGCTGGCCTGGAGCGTTGACCCCTCTTTAGGAGAAAGAGAGAAAACACTTGCAGGTTTCCAGGCCGTGATCTTCAGAGTCTTTGGAATGGGATTCAGAGTGACACTGAACAAAATGGAACTAAATGAATGAGTCATACTGTTCATTCAGTTCATTCATTAATAAGATGCGTGTGTCCCAGTTCCGGAACAAGGACTTGCTGACCAAACAAAGAACAATTTGTACCTCACAAAGTTGTAGCCTAGCTTCAGTCTTCATTTTTTTAATGAATCCACCCCCTTATTCTAAAAATGACTGATGACCTTATGCAATTGAAATGACATCAAGACATGATTAAAACTCATAATTCACATTTTTAGGCTACATGTATTTATTAAGCTAGAATGGATATATGTTGTCATTTGTAGAAAATGTTTATTATTATTTCTTTTTATGTTTTGTTATTCATTGTTTCCTGAGCCTTTAACTGGTTCTGTAGGAAAGTGGAATATAAAGTGTAACAGTATTGTGAGATTTGATTTGGTCATTAACTGATTTTGTTATGAATTATTCTGTTAAGTAAACAGACTGTTGAGTAAACAGTTTAAGTTAGTGAATATAATCAGCATAATCAGCATCCACACCTCTACTTTAAAAGGAATTATAGACACATTTGTCATTGTGTTGCTATATTATTGTTGTAATGTATTCATTATTAAAAGATCTCTTGAAGAGAGAGGTCTTCCATTGGGCCAATTTACAGTTTGCATCATCTGAGGCTACAAAATGAAACAACCATGTTATCGTTGGTATTCTTGCTAATTGTACTGGAACACATTTGGAGAATGCAGCACATTACATATATTTTCCCTCAATTATCTCATGCCGGCAAGAAATCACTCTACAAAGTAGTTACTTTCATTATTTTTATCTTTTGACAAGAAGCATATATGGCAGTGGGAGGCGTTCTATGTCTGGTGTTTTGAAGCTTGTCCAGGTAGACATCAGCTAAAAGTCAATGTTAGATTTGCTGGAGGAGTATAGATGATGAGTGTAATCATCCATTCCTTCCCTCTGAACTCGACAGATGTGCTTCACACAAATGTACTGCATGTCTACAAAGCAGTGGACAGCACCAAAACCTCACTGTCTTCATTAAACAGTTTGGCGGTGAGCTAAAGTAAACAATCTTGCCCCTGATGCGATGCAATGAGAGTTTATAAGACACTTTTATTAAACAAGAAGAATATTTTGCCAGCGCTCTGTGCTAACTGAGCTCTCAGCAGTCCGCATGGAGTAAATCAGTTGCTTGTCATGCCAGAAATGCACTTACATTTTGGAACACAGCAGACAAATGTTCCTACCACTGATTTTATTCTATAGCATCAAGAAGTGCAGCCAGGCAGAATAGCTGTGTGGCCAAAATCTACAAGTGAACAGAAAATCCTGCACAACTAGTTTACAGCAGACATGTACATAAAATCCTTAAACATGTACATGCAACCTTCTCAAAATAGTAAGCTAGTACCCAGCAACTGTTTAGGACTGGAAATGCTTTTCATTCATCGTTCTAGATTTTATGAGGGGTTCGATTATACAGAACTCAACTTCCTCGCACAGTAATCAACAAAGCTACAGTCTACATTGGATGCAGCTGTCTGCAATACAGTTTACAAATGATATGTTTTCTGCTCAGCATCACATCTTATTAAATCCCACCAGCGATGTTCTGTGGTATACAGAGTAAAGCAGAATCTCTACGAGTTGATACCATTGCACAGTTTACCTCACACCGCCCAGACCTCAGCAGATCTGATGCCAATATGGATGAGATCACTGCTGTAAAATCACATCACTGGTAATGCCGAGCTCTACACATGCGACTAATGAAAACCCATTTGCCCATAAAGGTGGACTGAAGCCAGTCTGTGACCAAGAGCGAGCTGGGCGTGTGTCGCTACACAGGCTTCCAGGAGCCTTTCATGTGCCCGTTTGGTGTTGTTACAGGTGGCTATCATCTCCCGTTCTTAATTTCTTGGTTCGAGGGATGCTGTGGTGAAATGCTCGGTCATAGCATTATGACCATACTGGAACGTTACAGCTGGTGTCCGACAATTGTGATTTTAAGGTTTCACAAGAGCTCCAACAGTTGTAAGAAATACGTCTGACGCAGCCTATCCTGGCCTGCCCCCAGTCATGTGGAAGACAGAGCTAATAACTAGTGATGGATATTAATATATACAGCCTGTCACTTCAAGGCGGGAGTGAGCTGCTAAGCTGAGCTTTCTTTTTAACTTTGTGGTAGTACAAAGCTAATCAGACACAAGTGGGAATGCAAGAAGTCAAACGAAGGGGTCACAAGGAATTGCCAGGGAAAAGTTCACACACTTGAAGTGAATTGCTGGAGTTCTTCAGTATGCTTATCTCAAATCTATGCAATAATTTTGAAAAACTGCCTAAGAATTGAGCATCACTTTAAACGTCACTAAAACTGAACGTGGTATCCTTAGATGTGTTGTGCCAACAGACGAACGCACTGTGCCCTGTAACCGCTAGCATTAGCTTTTATATGCACTTTTTATGCATGTAACAAGGAACACATTGCTCATAAAACCTTCCTTCCACTTTGGCCCCTGGCCCTTGTCATAGCCTGGCAGCTCCTTGTAAAAAGCGTCTTATATACACAATGGTGGGAAACATGTGAACTTTGACCTCAGCCTAGGTCAGCGCTGGGACATAACTGATCCCTTCATTTGATAGACAAGTGAATTCAGAATTCCACTGTGAGGGCAAGTGAACACATACCAGCGTACAGTAGCTGCACAGCATGTGCATGGCTGGAACCTTTAGTTTAAAGGCAGGGTCGGCCAATTCTACAGAACGTAATACTTTCTTGGAAAAACAATTATATTCACACACGTACATAATACTTATGTGAATAAGTGAGGTAACACCATACTATTGCATTAGGACTACCATACCATACCATACCATACCATACCTTTAGGTAATTATGGCAGTCTAACCCTAACTTAACCAATTAAACACCTAAACAACTATATAACAATGCTCAGCATCCACCCACAGTACCCTAGGAACATAGTGGTAAGTTGGTAAGTGATAAGTTTTACCTGATCAAGCACCATTCTGGTTTAAATCTAGTTATACAAGTATTGTCTCAATAATAGTGTTAACAAAACTAATTCCAGAACTGGACATTATTTTAAAATATGGTAAATATTATTTGAACAAATATTTGACAAAAGTGACTTTCTTACAATCAAACTCTCCTCCTGAAATAATTCTTTACAAACAGAAAGCTGATTGTACCCTGAAACACTTACATCATAATACCCCAACCTAAAAATAGCAGCTCACCTGCCATTACAGCAGCTGGAGGTTTTGCTACAGCACCTGTTCTCAAGGAATACTGTATGCATATTTCTGAATATGTTGTTTCAGATCTCATAATGCCGCCCCCATCTCTCGCATACCTTCCGCTGGCATCTCTGATGTTCATTCCTGATGCTGTTCTGGAGAAGAGTGTTGTACGGGAAAGAATGCTCAGGTCAGATTGTATCATCCACTGTTTGAGTACAACCAGATGTTTAACTGACACTGATGTCAACAACTGTTATGAGATGACACCGTTACAGGTGACATCATACAGGATGACATCATACAGGATGACATTACTAAATAAAATGCAAATAAAATCATGAGATTGTCATGATAGTTTCTACGCTTACTGCTTAATCTTACCTCTTATGTATGATATGTCTTTCATAACTATTATATAATACATGTAAAGTAACTCATTTTATATACATATTAATTTAATTATTACATAATGTCATTTTTTGACAAACTTTTATGTCATATGTTTGAGTTTTGATTTGGTCAGGGAAGAGAGCTGACGGATGATAAATTCCTTGCACATCACACTGGATTTAAAAACATCACCTTTTTTACACATGATAACGCAGATCTGAACCAATCAGATACAGAGAATGAAATGACTTTAACTTCATAACTTAGTTCAAACTAGTCATTGTTGTTGCCGGTAATATAAGTTCACTTTGCGGTGGCCAATCAGGAAGCTAGAAGTGTGAAGTAGGCTGATTAGGGCTGCCAATCACTTATATTTTTTAATCAAATTAATTACATGGTATGTTGATTAATGAATTAAATAAATTGCATATAATTCTTGCTAAGTGAAGGCCTCTAATGAAGACATTAGAATTGCATTATTTTAAAAGACAAGTAAAGCATTAAACAGGCATTACTAAAAGTGGCTTTAAAAAGTCATGCATTATTTATTTCTATATCCCTTGACAAAAGCGTGTCACTGGAATTTTTGCACGTGCGTTTTCTGTTTTGTCTGCAGGGGCTCATTGTATCAGTTGCATAAAAATCAAACGTTTGAAAAAAAAATGAAAATCTTTAATTGACAGCCCCAGTTTAAATATTTCCAATCTGAACGATCAAGCAAATTAAAGCGTTTCTAGAGTTCCTAAAACCCAGCAGCAAAAACTTTGATAAAATCACTGGACATTTTTATAAATAGGTGTCAAAAGCACTACAATAAAATTAACCAATGTTCAATAAAAAACTCAATGTATTATAATAATAACAACAACAATAATCAGAATTAAAATTTTTCCTTCAATTTATGTAGTATATTACTGGTAGGCTGGTTATGGTTGCCAATAAATATATAAACTTAAAATGCACATTAATATGGAATGTGTCACAGGTGTGTGTTTATTAGCATTTTTCAAAAGCTTTGAACACTGAATTCAATCTGTTGGAATGCTTTGAATGAATATAATCCAAACCATGGCCCTCTAATGACCTACACTGAACAGGAGATGAATTCATCGCCTTAAATCTGCAGACTCCAAAGGGACAATCCAGAAGTCACATAGTGACATGACTGAACGTGGGGAAGAGTTATTCCTGTGAGACGAGTACAACTCATACAGGGACCTTGAGATATCTGTGCACTGAAGAGAACTAAATAACAGCGCCAGCAGATATCTAGTCCAGGGGACTTCCCTGAGGAGCAGTGCTTCTGAAACTCTGTGAGGGACTACAGTACAGGAAGTCATACCTCCGTGTCCTCAGGGAACTTCCTGTGATGTTCTTGAAGAATGTCAATAACTGTTCAGAGTGGATGGAGTTGGCTGACACCTTTAGGCCCCTCCTGAGAGTCAAACTCAGTCTAAACTCAGTCAAAACTTAGACTAAAGTTGCTAAACCTTCTTCGATTTAATATAAAAACCGTAAGACCAATGCTTCTACAATACACATTCTTACAAGGTAGTTGTACAGTTGTACAACTATAAATGTATGCATAACCAAATGTATGCATTATCATTTTATCATCTTTTATCATTTGCTGGTTTTGATAATGAGTATTGAGCAGTTTACTGGTTACAGTTAATTAGTAAGTTTACAATTTACTTACTAATTGCTCTAGTAATGAGCAATTGCATCAAGACTAACTGTCATTAAATAACTGGATTAGGGTGTCTGCACACAGTTCATGCTGCGAATGTGATAGGAATGAAGCTATAAGGACAGAGACTGAAGACGCTCCTTCATGCAACCACAAAGTTGAGTTGAGTTTGATTCCCAATGCCAGCAGGAAACAACTGAGGTGCCCTTGAGCAAAACACTTTGCCCTGATTGCTTCCTGGACACTGCAGGTGTGTGTTCACAACTCACTGCTCTAATGTGTGTGTGTGTGTGTGTGTGCGTGCATTAACTTGGATAGTTAAACGCAGAGGACAAATTCCATGTATGGATCACTATGCTTTGCCAGCACACATCTTCACATTGATAGTCAGGTACATCACACCTTGTTTAATATTTTAATACAACATCATGTAACCAAAGTGGTCATGCACATCAGATTCAAGTAATTCAGGCTCTACTGTCTGAACATGGTTGTCTCCCGATCCTGGGCTGATAATCAGCATTCAGATTCAGTGCCTGCAGATGAGAAAGTAATGGACTGTCATTCCCCCGTGTGAAGGTTAATGTTGTTTAAAAGCCACACTTTTGCACACATGCTCTTGATTTGCCCGTTTAGCTGTGCAACTTGAGCAGGAGTTGAGTGTTTTGAAGAAAATTCGAGAGCCTGGACCCATAGCCACTCAAACTATTTCCTGTCATTTACCGTCTGTGTGCAGCATGTTCTAGAAGCTGTTATAGCCCTGTCAGTTTCCTCTCCACAACATCTGTTTTGGGGCAAAATGACATTGTACAAGGAGAGCACACTTCATTTTGCTGTAGAGTTTGAATCAGCGAATACTCTGGGGAAATGCTGTAGGTATCTGTTTTGAAAGAACCGAGATAAACCTCCAGATTTTCTAATCTGGATCAAAATAATGATTTTTTAAGTGTACACATACCAGAACCTTCTCATAGTAATTCACCAGGGTGAACCATTTACCGCCATTGTTATTATGACTGTAAACACTGGAGTCCACAACTGTTGGCAGGCAAGAATGTTCCTGTGTTTTGCATATCCGTAGCATCTTGTAACAATTTAAAGTGGACCATCCAGATGTGTGAGAAGTTCGTAGGAAGCTGATAAGTTAATTCTGTGAGCTTGGTAGGCTAACGCTTTGACCCGGTTGAGTTTCAGTTGTTGTCAAACTGAAAACAACATCTTCACCATCTGAATGTGAGATATGGTCCACTTGAAGTGTTATACAAAGTTTCTAAAAGTAGAAGTCTTTTGTAATTATTGTGTCTCTCTTCATGAGATCAAAGATATCTTTGGTCTATAGTACCTGGAGAAAACTATCCATTGACACACCAATGACGTCAAAGGCCACAATGAAATTCACGCTCCAGAAATGGTCATCTGCTTTAAAGCTGCAATCTGTAACTCCTGCCTTTCTGTTGCCATTTCTGTTCCAAACATAAAATTGCAGGGAAATTGTGGTGTTGTTTTCTTAACATGGATGAAAATATTGATGAAGACAAATTAAACATTGTTAAAAAGCTAAACATTGACCCCTTGCTTAATACAATATGGAGGGTGTTGCAAAAGTCTAGTTTAAGCCAAGTTTGGTTAAATTTGTGTGATTTGTGTGAGTCAATGTGTGATTTCTCTCACTGAATAATTATAAAACACTGAAAGATTATCAGATATCTATCAAACATTATCAATCACTTCATGTGGAAATGTTTTGGCCAAGTTTCTCAATGCTGGAAGGCTTTGTGCAGTGTGCAAACACTTCAGATTGCTGTCTGTTCGTTGCTATGTAGCTAAATKAGCTAATTATAGAGTAAATATTTGCTCATTAGAAGTGCTTTGAGACTTCTCACCCTCAGAATGTGTTTATGAAAACACCCGCCTCTTCCTCCGTGTCATGAGCGCAGCTGACATCGTTTATTACAGAGCGTGGGTCGCACGAACACAAGTTAGCGAGGAGGCCCAACCATTTACAGGCTAACCAGACGCAAACAGGAACCCTTTAATCCCAAGGAAACTTCCCCTAGGCTTTCCAGAAAAATCTGGGTGTTTGGTGGGTTTTAAGTCTGTGAAGATGATGGAAATGGGGTTCAGAGGGAGCATTGAGGGTCAACATCCATCATGTTTTTACCTTAGTGGCTCAAGACACCATATTTCTGTTTATTCACCTCATTCATTCATAACCTCTGCGGACACGCATTCTGATGACATCACTGCCAGAAGTTATTTAA
>JAZGTI010003191.1:0-32528 GCA_036877585.1 Botia kubotai
GAGTTTTTGTGTAATTATGTTCAGCGGGTTGTTTTAATGACACTTATAATGTAAGTGTATGCAGCAGATCTGTTTAAATGTGTCATCTGCATAAAACCCCACATTCTGTAACTCTATTGAATAATAACTATTATTGTTTTGCCATTAATCTTCCTGCTATCTTCTCTGTCCTCATTTTACATCTGTCATGTCAGGGACATGATACAATATGGTTTTGTAAACAATCTGTTTATAATCATAGAACTTTGCACATAATAATGAAGGTAAAGCAAAAGAGCTACTCAGTGGTCTCTCTCTCTCTCTCTCTCTCTCTGTGTCTCTCGCTCTCTCTGTTTTTTTCTGTGTATTAAATGCTCATTAGAAAAATGTTTCTGACAGTCCCGGCCAGATCTCACATGCTTGTTAGTGGTTATTCATTCTACTGCATGATGAGCAATAACTACACAGGCTAGTTAAAGTTATGTCAAATTATACAGCGATCAAACGAATGATAATTAATAAAAATAAAATCTATGTTAAATGGAGTGTTTATTCGGCTAGGATATCTAGACTTGTTTACTGTACTGTTCACAGTTGTTTTATTGACAAATGGTTTTTGCCAAAACAACTTGTAATGTCACTTACTTAAAATAAGAAAATACATATAATTACACTCTTATTTGAGTTTGAAAGGTGATGTAGGGACATAAGAAATAGTTAAATGTAAACATTTCAAACCTATAACCTTAGAAACTACTGGAGTAGCAGCATGTGTGATGCCGGGAGAACCATGTACAGTAGCTGAAGTAGTATTTTTGTTGCAGAAGACCTAAAGCTTGTTTTTATGCCGTTTCACATGAATATCTTTTGTTTTAGGCTGTTTTGGGCTGTGTAAACAATCATCACTTATGAGGGGAAAAGTAAAACTAATGTCAAACAGTGATGAAAAACACTTGAATAGGAGTAAAATATGTATTGTGATGTGTAATATAGCCAAATAGGCAAGTGAGGCAAGCATTTATTTCAAGCCGAGCGCTATATCCAGTCATGACTGTTGACACAGCAAATATGCAAACAAATGTTAACCCAGGGTTTAGGAATGTATTGTGTGAAACGTTAGCTCATGAATACCCAAGGTTAACTCTTAACCCCTGGTAAGGTATCAGAAATGTGAAATGGATAACTCAGGGTTCTGTTTACCTGGGCTGTAGAATAACCTGGGGATAACAATTTCAAGAGTGAAAAGCTCTGATTACTATACTGCAGTCGAATTATAGTATAATTATATTTTACACGTATAGAAACTTAAAGCACAGCATTATCCAATCACAGCAGGTGTATTGTGTCACCGGAAAGGGATGACTTAACCGAACAGACTCTTTTCAGTCTCAGCATCTTGCTCGCCTGCCTTCTAGGGGCAGAAATGGTTCAGCCCTAATGGAGTGTTAAAGCTTTCTCCAGCCCTGCCTTTAGCCTCTGCCTTGTTCCCGTGACAACAGCCTAATGAAATGAATGGGTTCTCCAAATGACCTGTCCTGCTTTGCCATTGTTGCATTATTCATCCGGTGAGTCAGGGTGACTTACAAATGCGTACATTTAGAACATTAATCCCTTTATTTTCATTGGCTATTTATTGGAGTAGTTCTTTTCCTTGCCTCATGGGATACCGTGGCAGCACTCTCTGGCACGGCACTTGAACAACTTTTCAGAGGTGTGCTGATGCTGAGTTAATGGCCCTGCAGTTCTCACCACCGAACCCACAATGTCTCATTCAGACAGTGTGTGTTTTGAAGCTTGACCGAGAACTTATTAGTCTATCTGCTCAGTCATGTCACATATCGATATGAAATCTCTGGATAAAACTTCTTAAACTTAAGTTGAGTTAGCATCCAAAATAATAACTTATAAATAAGGTAAGACTGCCAGACATGAGCAGCACAAACATACAGTGGTCCCCTTAAAAATTATTTGGAAACACTATATAAATACATACATTTTTCACAAAAGGGTTCAGATTAGGTCCAGATTAGAAAAAAAAGATATATTTTAAAAAAAATATTGTTGTGGAGCCATTATAGTTACACTTTAAAAAATAAAGCTGTAAAAAAAAAACTTCTGTATAACAGAAGGTTCTGTGGTTGTTAAAGGTTCTTTATGGAACCATACAGCCCAAGGTTCATTTTAGAAACCTTTATTTTTAAGACTGTAGTGTAATGAAGTACACCTTTGGTTACTGTGCTAGGACACCTGTGTGAACTACATGACTTTGGAACCAGTTAAACGTTTTGTTTTTTTACAAAAATGTAAAAAGTAAAGCTAGTTCTGAGGAAAGAATTTTGTTGTCGGTTGTTTTTATATAATGTAATGGAATTCCTACAACTTTACGTTGGCTGCTGATGTATGTTCTTACAGTCTCATTCAGTGAATGGAAATCTAATCCAGATTATTGGTCATTTTAAAGACACCTTTGGGCCTTTTGTGCACATGTCAAGCCCATTTGAACATGCAGAATTAGAGACTTGCTGTATATCACCTAGCGTCATTACCCTCTCATCTTAGCTATGTTACACCTGAGCGTACAGGGCTAATGCGGACCACAAGCCCAGAAGAAAAACAGTTGGCATATATGTTATCAGCCTGAGGGATATAGGTTCAGGTAACCACAGAACAGCCTCTGTTTAACAATTAAAGGGGCCAAGAAAAAGTAAAGCAGTGCTCATGATGGACCCTGGAGCTCTGTTATGACACTATCTGTGGTGATGCACCCTAACCGCAGGCAGAGGTCTCATCACACCCTTTCATGTTAAGATCTCTCCTTTGGTAACATGTCACCTCTTCATTCATCTCTCTTTGACTCTTTCCCCTCACAGATCGCCTTCTCGCAGCACAACAGCATCATGGACCTGGTGCAGTTCTTTGTGACGTTTTTCAGGTGAGTACAAGGTACTTCTCTCCATTCGAGTGGAGTGATGGGACGCCACAGTTCTGGACTGTGAAAGCAATTATGAAATATTAAACAAAAAAATATGATTTTTTGTTTTTCTTTTTTCATTTCTTTTAGTTTTGCATTTGTTCCTAGCAAATTGATTGAAATATCGAAGTTAACATTTAACATGTAGAGTTTTTTATGAAACAAAAGCGCAGCCAAAGCTGAACTGTACTGTTGAGGGTTTACACAACATGTCTTTGTGCTGTGCTTCATGCCGAACTGCTCTGCTCCTTTCTCAGCGCATCGCCACATCGTGTCATTGCGAAAAGGTGGATCTGTCATGCTGATTTGTTAATTCCTTAGCAATTTCTTGATTTGTCATTCAATGCCCACCTGTTCTCATTACGTCTTCGTAAATCTATAAACAGTGTTTCTCTGAGAACGGTCAGAGAAACGGTCTGCAGGTGCTGCCGCGCCCTCTGGTGTATGTCATCAGATCATTGTCCCGGATCAGACAGCCCCTCTGGAAGCTTGAGTCATACACTGCACTCAGACACAAGGTCAACTTGTGCTCACAACAATTGCGTTATCCAGTTCGTATTTGCTGCTGTCTGCATTGGCGGTGTTGGCATTATGACCTTACTTTAAAGAAACCAGAAAATATTTGATATGGAAGCTTGGCATTTTATTACGGTAATTTACTGTAAGTCGTTGTTGCATTGGCAGGCTGGATGCAAAATACCAACTTTCAGCTTGAATGTGGTTTTCCAGGCCTTTCTCGTTCCGTCCTTTCACTGACACCATTTAAATGAATATAAGCGAAGAAAGAAGAAAAACTGACAGTGTTTTCGGGTGAATGAAAAACCGTCAGACGTTGAAAACCTTTCTGGCATGTTGGCAAGTTCGCACGCTGCTGTGTGCATGTCGCTCACGCATCGTACAGAAAATTGCCCCAGCTTCGACGCGCCTTCCTTTGACATCCGGAAGCGATAGGTGAGCAGAAGCATACAGTTGATTTCAAATGCTTCGCTGAATGCATATTTGGCAGATTACTTGTTTTAACCTCGTGAATCGCTATGGAAAATGCGCCATGACAAGGTGTGGTGCAACTGTCAAATAGGATAAACCGTCAGACAATGATTTGTTTTTCAAAGTTTTCATCCGCAGTGTTCGTTTTGCCCGAAAATAGCCTCTCTTTCCTTACTTTAGGAACATTTGGCATTAACGCCTGTAAGCTTTAGGCAGGATTGAGGGTTGTCAGTCCAGTGGCGTCACCCAATGAAAAATGTCCCTGATTTCACCGATGTGATTTCTGCTTTATTCCCAGTGATTGAGATAGCCGAACTCGTGACAGCTGGAATCAGGACTAGCCTCAGGCGGACTCTGTTCCATTATCAGTACAGCTAGAGAGATGGTCCAAACAGTGTACATCTCTCCTCACATCTTCCCCGAAATTATGAACTGCGTCACTGAAATATTACAAATTTAAAGTGGAAATTGAAGAAAATGCTGCTGATAAGCCATCCCACCTCCTGAATGTGTTAACCTGATTTATTAAACCAGATGGTTCTGACTGAATTCTGATTGGATGATCTGCGTTCAAACCCGTTGTAAACTATAAACTCACACCTGTGACCACACATTCCATAATAATGCACCTTAATATGAATAATATGAATGCGAGTGGCTTGTTGCTTTTATAAAATGGCAACAATACCAACAATATTAATACAATATTTTGGTGAACTGTCCCTTTAACTTTCTGACTGTTACATTTTAAAAAGCACTTGTCATTGTAAAAAGAGCTTCGCAGGGCTGTTAACGTGTGGCTTCTCTGGAAATGTGTTGTTGATGAAGAACCTGTCAGTGGGCAACCTGAAATTAGGGCAGTTAACGTGATGGGCAAACCCAGTGAATGGATTTTTAACAGTCTCTTTGTTAAATGCAAGATAATGCATTTGGTTTAATTCCTGGAATCCATTTGCTTTTATTTAATGCCCGCCTTCAGGGTTGAAAAAACAAGTACATCCCTCTGTGGTAAATAGCATCGTAGAGGGTCGTCGTGGCGGTCTTTTTTTGCCATTGTGCGCATAGATTACTTCATTAAAATGAGATGGGGCTGTGTCTCTTCATGTCACCATCTATGAAATCACCAAAACATCTCTCAAATTATTTCATTTCCTAGCCATTTGCTCTTTTACATGGAGCTCAGTGAGGCAGCAAAGTGTTCTGACTAAGAGTTTGACTAAACAGTGATCGTAAGAGGAGTGTTGAGCTCTTGTTCCTGGGATGCCGGGAAGACTAATGACAGAAATCAAAACACCGTAGTGACGACAGTGTCATTTTGCCTCGTATACTGTTGATGATGTCAGTGGCCTTCATTTGGATTTGGAGACCCAGAGAGTTTTGTAAAATGGGGTAAGTTGTAAAGCTACCAATATAACCAATTAATAACCTTCTCCACGGTCTCTTCTTTCCTTAGTCTAATTTATTTAAATGATCTTTTTTGCAGAATTGTTTTTCTTGGAGGAATATCCCTAAGACGAGGAGAAAAAAAGTCATTTGTGAAGATACCCTCCTGTTGTTGTGAATCGGTTTCTCTTGCCCTCGAGCTTCTAAGGGCTTTTCTTAAGTAACTGAGCAAATGGGTTCAATACAAGGCAGCTTATCTGCCTAATTGCCGCTAATTAGCTGAATAACACTTTAGTCTACAGTTTAATCTTCAGTTGGTTGCTTTGGCTCTCTTCTGCTCCTGTAAGTGGGATACAGTCCACTGTAAATATTGTGTAACATCAGGGCGGTTCATTTATTCAGAAAGGTTTAAATCTTATGACATGACTGTTTATCCTGAAGCACCAAGGCTTGGACCTTTTTATCACAGGTTAGCAGTTGTTTGCACTGTTTAGTTCACTGCAGATCTTTCATACTGTCCTCTGCATTAAGTGGTTGCTGTGCACCTTGTGCTCATTTACCCACATATTTACTTATACCGCCACACAAGGGGCTAGAACCTTTAATTGCTTTATTTTTTTGTATTAATTTGGATTCCAGGTGGAACTGCAGAGGGGATTAAGTCCTGTTTACTGCTTACAATTCACAGGATGAAAGGCCCAGATCTAAGGGGGATTTCTCCCTCACCGCTACTTAATCGAGCCATTCAAGTTTTCCCTCTTCCCCATTCGTCTCCAATTTGCCATTATCTTCAAACGAACCCAAGATGCCGTGCGTTTGAAAGCATTAAAGAAATTTCATCATTCATTTTTCCTGCGTCTTTTTTTTCCTCGCATCTGTGTGAACTGTGAATTAATTTTACATGGAGATGTTTACAAATGCTCACATATCTCAGCAAATACAGTCAGCAAAAGCAATTTCCATAGAATGTGTGACTTCACTGTTGGCACGCTTTTGAGATTTGCCATTTGAAGGAGATCGCCAGACCCAACATTCGACTGAGATGATCAGATTTCTCAGTTTGACCACAGGAAGGCCTGAGACTTTCAAAATTGTCGGTTAAAGGAAATCCCACTTCTGAGGATTTCGGTGTATGAACACTAGGACAAATTTACTATAAATTCACTGTAAAATCTTTGAGGTGTGACAAAACGGTGACCTCAGGATTGGTTCCTGGTGGACAGTCCTGCAACAAGCGTTTTATGTTAGCAGAGTCAGTGAGTCGTTTTGCAGCTCAGGACCCGCATTCTACGAAACCGTTAGTGGTGCAGCATTTGTTGGGCTATTAAGCACGAGATGTTAATAGCACAGTTCTGTTGTACTGAATACTAGCACGTTGCAGGTTTGACTGCGCTTTCAGACAACGGTTCTTTAAATTAGTATTTTCAGTAAATTACATTTCAGTCATAATTTAGTCATAATTTCAGATATATTTTAGTCAACTTCAGTCATAATTTAGCCAATCTTCAGTCATAATTGAGTCATCATTTAAATTTTATAGTTGTTTACCATTAATCAAAATATTCTGAAAACAGGTATCAAACTTGTAAAGATGTGTTAAAACGTGTTGCTTTTTCATTGGGTTAAGAACAGCAAAACAAGGAATATGGAAACTTAATTTATTATTGTTTAAAACCATCCCACGTGGCACCTCACGAAGTTGCAGAACTGTGATCTAGGCAAAAGGAGAAGTATTTTGATATGTATAACCTCGACTACATAATGCTCATTCATGCATTTGTGTTTCTTCCTAGTTTTGATGGCTTTTCTTTATTACTGTGGTGATAAAGAAAGTATAGGTCCAGACCTTTCACAACATCACTTCTTTCTGTCCGCAGCTGTTTTCTGTCTCTGTTGCTGGTAGCTGCAGTGGTGTGGAAGATCAAACAGACCTGCTGGGCCTCCAGACGACGAGAGGTATGTTATAAAAAAAAGAATCCATAATGCACTTCTTTTGAAGGTGTGTGTGGGTGTGTGTGTGTGTGTGTATGCTGATAACTTCAAGATGGCCAGTTATCACCCTCATCATTAACCCCTGGCTGATGCAAGTCATTAAGTACACATGGTCATAAATATGTTCTGTAAATATATATATATATATATATATATATATATATGTGTGTGTGTGTATGTGTGTGTTTGTGTGTATATATATATGGATTATATATTGTATTTTATTTTATATATATTGAAAGCCTTGTTAGCCAAATGAATACATGAGTTTTGCGTCATCGAATCCAACACTTACAAACATGTCCATCTTCCGAATAAGAGGCCCTTATGAGCCAATTAGCTCTGACAACAGTTATTCAAAGCAGTTTAGAGCAGACTGAGCGGTAAGTGCAGCAGATGTCTGCACATCTAAGATAGAGCTGCCATACTTCCTCCTCCTTTCTCCTGCCTTTCTTCATTTGGTTGTGGCAGATTTACAGCAGTCAAATAGGGTTTCAGGAATTAACCATTGTGTCTTTAAGATAATCGCAGGAATGAGTGCTCTGCGCCGGCCAATGTCATGATCTTTGGGTCGCTAATAATTTTAGCGTCTGAAATGCGTGTATTCCATTTTAGTGGATGGACTTGACATTGATAATCAGGGAGGTTGATCTCTTTTGCGTCTGTCTTAATTGATGTATGGAAATAAACAAGAGTTATGACTGCAATGATCCAAAGCTATATTCATCTAAAGAATTAAATCCAATAATGCTTAATGTGGGCAGATGGGCCTCCACCATTAGCATTCGCCTCACTGCAGAGCTCCACTCCACAGGTTCAAATTATCTGTTTGTTTCTGCCCTCAAGTACCCTCAAAAAAGCTTTTATCTTTTAATTTGAAATGATTGAAAAGTTTGAGGAAGCACTCCACAAAAAAAATAATTGCTTCTGAAGATGTATTTTCTGCTTTTCGTCTCGATATAGTCTTGATCGGGAAAGAGCCTGGACGACGCGCGCGTCATTTTTGCGCCAATCATTCATCAAGGTCATGTTGTTGATTTCGCCTGAGAAGGTGCAGACAGAAATGAAACTAACAGGGACTTTTCAGGGTTTCTCTTATTGCATTCGGAGGCGTGTAACTAGTGGTTATTTATTGCCATTTTGAAGGGCAACTTTCTGTTTGCACGATTGTTACCGAGGAAGCCGCGTCGCTCTGTAGACTTCTCCTCTGCAAGCTTTTTGTCCCAGCTGACTTATTGAAAGACAAGAGCTGAAAGCAGAGGACATGTTTAGAACTTCCATTATGCAAATATTCTCCACTACATTGATTTTGGCTGTGAGATCAAACGAGGGAATATCTAAAAAGCAACAGTGCTCAACACAAATCACAGCGCTTGCCTTTGATTTCCTTCGGTGCGCCTTTACTCAGAAAATTCCAGAAAACGTCTCATTGTCATCATCTGCCCGGGTATCTTCGCAGTTACATTTGCATTGTTCCTGTTTTAGCCTCAGCTTCAAATCAGTCGCTCGTGATGAAGGACAATGTCTGAAGATCTGTTAGTGCTCTCAGAACATGGTATGTGCTTCCAACATCTCACATGCAACAGAATTTAGTGTATGTGTTTAGACTGTCATGCGTGTATTATTGTTGGTAATTGTGCTTAGGTAAGAAAATAATCATCACACTATGGAAACATTTCTGTTTAATGAACAAAAGCAAAGCACAAAAGGGATTTTTTAAAAGGAGTAGTTTATCCAAAAATGAAAATTGTCATTGTTTTTTTTTTCGTAGTAATTCTACAGTTCATCCCACTATATAGGGAGTCAGTCTGGTGATGCATTATTGCAATTAATGCAAAGAATTACTTGGCATAATATTTTACCCATAGTGTTTTGAAGACAAAAACATCAACATTATTGTTGGTTTATTGTGGCTGCCATTAGTTGGCCAATCATRAGATCTGACACTATATAATACTTTATTCTTAAGAACAGTGGGCAGTTCAGACATCGTCCTCAAAGCAAAAATTGGCCTTTTGATACCCTTCTGATAATATATGATATATGATTCTGATGACGGTTTTGATCGAGATGATATATCTGAAAAATTGATCATGGCTTATTATTTATAGTTTAACACTGAAAGAAGCGTTCTGTTTTTCTGTCTGGTTTGATTTATTGCAGCGATGACGGCGCAAGCGTGCATGTGTTAAGCGATTATATGGAGCAGGTGCATCAGACGACTGTTGTCTGATGCAGGAGGTCTTGATAATGGTGTTTTGCATTTATTGCGGTGGAACATCACATGAAAAAAGTCATTGTGTTGTGGACATGTGGGTGGGTCCGCATTCATGTAGGTGGTTATCTTCCAACCTGGGTGTGAAATTCCAGAATTGTCCTACATCTCTGGTTCATTTTTCATTCAGGCTGTAACAGTCGTAGCTCTCTGCCAGAGATTATTGCTTTGCCGCGTGGTACAATAGATCAATCTTCAGAAAACAAGGCATCTGTTGTCTTTGTGGATGAAATATTATGTCTTTTTGGAGAATGACATCTCAACTGCCTGGTTTCTCAGAGCTGGAAATTAAACAGCGGGGAGGAATATTAAAAAGTTCAATTAAAAGGCTTTATCTCTGCTCTCCAGTGAGCAGCACACACAGGTCTGGCTGTGGGCATCGCCCTTGTATGCCCTTATGTTTTATGATTTGTCTTATTGAGAAAACTGCTCTCCTGCTGTTCGGCCCGGTGACTGGAAACTCGCGGCGGAATGACAAATGAAACGAACAAGACGGAACAGGCGTGATTAAGAATAATGACACCATGTCGTCCTGAGTTATTCAATTTTGTCTAACATGCAGTCTCATCCAATTGCATATCGGAGTGCCTGAGGAGGAGCAAATATACTAATTATAAAGGTTACATGCTTCTGCTGTGCTCTATCAAATGATCATTTAGACGATGGGATGGTTTAATCAAGGTGGACAAATTAGCGGGTAGTTGCTTAGAAGGAAGTCTTACCCAACCCAGTTTAACAAATCAGAATTATCAACATGAAGACCAGATGATGTTTTTAGTGCCATTGATGGAGAAATACACCACATACCTGTAAACACACATCATATGTGTATATACAGTCTGTACACACACAGGCGCTAAAGTGGCCCTTCACCATGTCTGGTGAATAAATGACAGATGTCTGCAGTAAATGTCAGTGTAGAGAAGGTGAAATGTTTTCTTTAAAACTGATGGAGGGGGCATTGACATTTCACAGTGTGATGTCATAGCCTTAAAGAGCTATCACACACAAACACACACTCACTCCAAGACGGAGCAGTATTGCTTCAGTGTCACATCCCTGTCACCTGTCATCATGCAATCATTTAGTACAGTTGTAAAAGTTACATTTCACAAAACAGAACATTCCCACAAAGCTGGTAAACAGTGGGCTTAGTGTTGATGGCAAAGTTAAAACACTTTCATTTTGCACCAGGTGCAAAAGCCAGTAAGTTGGCCGAACAGCATAAACATGAGCTGAAACAAAGATTATAGAATTAACAAGATGCCACAGTTCTTTTACTATGAATGAGGAAAATTGGCAATGCTCAGTTTGGCAGCTCTAGCGAAGGAAGTCCCGCCTACTAGTAGAAAGAACCAATTGTCAATCGCTAAACAATTCTCTGGGGGAGGGGCTCTATACAGAATGTTGTGAGGTATTTGAGCTTAAGAAGAATTTGTGATACAATTCCTGTTGGGTTTAGTAAAAAGTCTGAAATATAGTGTTTTATTGTGACCTTAGCTAGCGATTTTAGAGATATCTGTTGTCCCCCATTCAGGCAGATAGAACTTGGTCTTGTATGATTGAAATAGTTGCCCAGAGGCATTGCAGAGACCACAGAGTGCAGAGGCTTCCTTATACAAGCCTTGGAAGGAGCATGCCACTTAAATTGTCATTTACCACAATTAAAAATTAAACAATTAAAACATGAATTGTGACTTAGCATGTGATAGCATAAAATAGCATAAATAAATGTGTTCCCAGCAATAGTGGTTCAATTTGGAACTTTCTAGGATTTGTTTTCTTGGGTGATTAGTTATAAGTAAATGTCCTTGGGTATGATGTAGGATATTAAGATTTTTAATACTCATCGAAAGCAGGCAATGCCTCACTATGGAAATGACCCAGATCGCACCCTCACTTTTTGATTGAACTTCTTTCTGGTCTCGCTCAGATTTGTATTCGTTTTTAAAATAGTAGAAAACACCTATGGGCCTTATAATGACTGTTAATATCTGCATCTGTTTTAGTCAGCTATAGACAGACTAAATTTATGGTTTCAGTGTATATTATATTACTGCTGTGCTGAATGCATGCTTTGGTTTTTCTGGGAGTATCTATTATTATGAAAAATGAAGAGGTTATGATAAAACTTTTTATCTCTGCGATAGAGCCACGTGTTATGAAGCAGGTTTTCTTTTCAAGGGCATCAGCAAAACTTCAGGCAAAGAGAACCATGAGTTTCATCCTCTTTAATATTAATTAAAGGTCATACTACCTACCCCAATAGAAAAGCAGTCTGGCTGGCCCACAGCCCATGACATGGGTTTAAGACTGTGCAACCAAGAGAGAGAGAAACAGAGCTATTTATCTGCAGCCTGGCAGTCGCGCTCTCTGTCTAGCGATCATTTTCCAGTGGCTTTAATTGATGATCATTTTCTTAATGATTATTTGGTTGGTTATAGATATTAAGCATGTCAATAAGGTAACAATTGGCTTTGAACTATTGAGACTTTTTAAAGCTGGACGTCCTTCTTTATGGTCTAATTACACTTCAGGGCTTTATTACTTGCCTTAATGAATGGGGCAGAATCAGGCATGACACAAATTGGTCAGGAGAGATTGGTGAGAGAGGACACAGGGATGAGAGCGAGAGAGAGAGAGAGAGAGAGAGAGAGAGAGAGGTGGCAGTAAGGATGTATCCGTCTCCTCTCCAGTCTTGCAGAAAAGCAGCTCTGATCAGTCTGCAAAAATATTTTTGCCCATAATGAGAGTCTTGCAAACGTCCGAGAGCATTTGTGACTGAATGCAGAGGCTCTTCTTTCACTTCATTCGTCACATGCTCATAAGAGAACCAATTCTCACCTTTGCTTTTCAAGTTCAGCTGCGAGGCTCTCGTGGTGTTTATTAGTTCACACAAATTGATGTGTTTGGGAGGTACACACACTGCTCAGAGACATGCAGCAGCATGGTGTGATGTAACAGATCAATGCAGAGTTCTGCTGGTTAGCTGGTGATATCAAAGCCGACAAACTTGTTTATCAATCTAGGCTGAGATTTATCAGTGAACTGGAAATAAATCCCCAAAATTGTACCATTTATTCAACATTTAGTATAATATGATAATTAAAAAAATTACCTGTAGCCATGTCACCATGGTAACAACTACAGCATCTTTTAAGGTTGAAGATGCGTATTGGAGAAAAATGCTAATTAAAAGAAACATTTCAAGCCAGTCAAGAAAAAGGTAACACTGTTGATTTTACTGTGGGGGGGGGGAGGAATGAGGCATTTCCTGCTTGACCTGCAGTGCAAGTGATCGTAATTGTTTTTTTTTTATTATATTTGTTATTCATTTGTGCATTAGAGTGTTTAATGTTCAGTATGTGTCAGTGATTTTAGTTTGTTTATAAGTTAAAATGTATTTATATAGAGCTTTTTACAACATTGCATTGTTGCAAAGCAGTTTTACACGTGAAAAAGAAAAATGATGAAAGGAAAATGCATGGTACAGAATGCATGGTATTATTGCTAATTTAACACTGATTATTGATAATAAGATTGTAAATCGGTTTATGAATATAATGATGACTGAACTGATGGTGATTACAACATCTTTAAGCCATTTCAAAAGCCAAAATGTGCTTTGTGTTTTTCTGTCGACCGATATGAATGCCGATACCAATGCATCTGCTGTTGTAAATAGATTTAAATTAAATAAAAAGTTTTTTAAACATTATGTTCATGTTACTGTATGAAGAATCCGAGAGAGTCGAGACTTGTTTCTGTTGTTTGACAGATTTCATTGTGTGTAGGCCCCGCAAGCCTGTTTTTGCATTACTTCATCTGAGTGTAATTAAATGGACCTGCTCTTAATATTCGGTAACAATAACAGATCAATGTCAAACTCTGTTCTGAGCCGATGAGAGTGACATGTCCTTTCAAAGCGAGCAGTCAATCAGGAGGTCTTTGTGGAATGACTGATCGAGATTATGATTTCATAATCCATGTTCTAAAGAGCTAATCAGGTCATTGCTATACGATGTTCCTTAGGAAAAACATGCAGGTGGGTTTTTAGAGGGCACTGCTGAAGCGATTGCTAGTGGATTACCTTAAATGTACTCTTAAACAAATGTACTGAAAGCACATCTCCAGGGAAAACTCCATCAGACTACGAAGACATTTAAGGATTTGATTTCTTGCCATCTCATTTTTATTGGTTTCTTTGCTGTCTGAAAAGTTTTCTTTCTGTGTCAGACTGGGCAAGTTTCCCACTCTGGTTCAAGACCTCATTTCCAGTTATGATCGGCTCTAATTAATTCACTGGTTTGTGAACGATTGCTTCATTTGCAAACCTTCTGCAGCAAATCATTTGTGAAGATTTTGTAAGTTTGTACGTTAGACAATGCCAGGTTTTATTTTAATACACTTAACTCATTAAGGTCTGTGATCTGAAGAAGAGAATAACTATTGTAGGTGTATTAGAATAAGGCGATTTTATTGGTTGTTCTTAAGTTCTGTAAGGAAACTGTCCATAGAATGTCCCCAGCATCATTTTATAATTGAGTTCTTTAAAACTTAACATAACAAAACCTAACTTTAAAACTGGACGCCATTCAGACAGACTCCTCTTATTGAAGTGGATGGTTCTTTACCAGCTGTGTTTAATTGTAGACATTGTAGACCTCGATCCTAATATTCTAATGGTGTTTCTCTTGTTTCTGCAGCGTTCCATAAGGGCTGTACAGGTTTGTCATTTTTAGAAAGAGAAACCGTTTGGTTAAAGTTTACTATTTGTGGCCAAAAAGCCTTTGAAGTTTTAGCCCTCGCTTAATGTTTAACAGCAAAGCTCTAATGCCATAAAGCAGGGTTTTTGTAGGGTTTAACATGACGCCTACAGTAAAAATCAATGAACAATCAATCTCAATTTCACATCAGTGAAGTTTTCACAGCACAACCCTGGGGCAAGGTTTTAAGAGCGTTTCAAAGAATAATAACACAAATTTGACCTTAACTCTTGTTTGAACCCCTACAAGTTGTGTGTTTGTTTGTGTGTGTATTTTCGTGTTCAGTTTGCTGTATACGGCCGAGCAAAACATCGTCATTACGAAGTTTCACAGTGTTTAAATACTCGAAAGGTTAGCAAATTTTGATGAAAGATGTTGATCGAAATGCAGTCACACCTTATCAGCTTCGGTTTTTGTTTAACGCATAAACCGAACAGTTTCTTTAATTACAAAGGGCAGCTGCATCCTCAAGTCTGCGGGGACATGGGTGAATCTGCAGATATTTCTGTGATGGACCGGCTTTGTCTCGTATAATTGTTATGGAGATGCCACTGATCTAGTAAAGGCAGTGGGGCCGATGAGTAATAGCAGGTGACGGAGAGAGAGATGGATAAATTGCAGATGGTGCTTTTTGGCTGTCAACAAAGCCAGGCTGTTTTCCAAGAGAAGATCTATTAGCACAAATGAGAGCATGCCACGACTCTTTACTGTTCTGTCGCGCTCACTCTCGCGCCATCTCACTTCTGCTCCATCTCTGTCGTGCTTTCACATCTCATTGTTTTATCAGTTCTTTCTCATTTATTGAGGCGCTTTATTTTTCATGCGTGCACATCCAAACATACGTGCAGGTGGAAGGTTATGAATGAAAGCAAAAAGCTTCAAATCATTCACAGAGTGTGAATAGAATATAAGATATAATGGAACATCCATTAATTGAATACAGTTAATGGACTTGGTTTGGACGGTTTTGCCCACAGTGTGGTGTAAATATAATCTGTTTGATGATGGTAATACTGCATTACGATGATATTAAACAGCACAACTAATAGAAAATATTGGCTTTCAATTCTGCCCTGTTCATCTCCTGCCTTAAGTTTAGCCCCGTTTACATCTGTTTACATACATAGTGTTTGGATTTTGATTTGTGAAAAGCTCTCCCAAATATACTTACATTTCAATCCAAGCCCAAATGTAAAGTTTCGGTCTGAATTGTTTGAATTGTTCTGAATTCAGTCAATTGTTTGAAGATGTGATTTCATATAATTAATACTCTACACTTTACATTATGTTTCCATAGTGTGGTTAATTTTATCGAAAGCCAAACGTAACTGGTGTAGTCTAAAACTTGTAAGATGTGTAGGCAGTCCTGTACTGTTGTTCAGGATGCAATAGGACAGATTTGCGATTACCTGTAGATTTCGATGTGATCACGTTTTTGGTTCACCTCAGAATGTGGTTCGAGTGAATGCACCATATTGAACCCCGCTGTCCACATAACTGTGGCAAACCTCACTACCAGGTAAACAGGTCTTTCTTTCAGGACTTTGACTCTAGCAGGTAACTTCCGGCTAGTTCCTTACACGGTTAACTCACAGCCGGTCATGCTGGCTTACCTGTCTAGTGTTTCCCTCTTCATCCACGCACTTTTTTGCACTTGGGTTGGCATCACTCACTTTTTGCAGAGATGATCAGATGGTATTGTCAGGAGAAGACGTGGCGCGAGGAGTGTGCGCGACTTTGATAATTTCATTATGAACGTGGTCGCGCTGGGATCAGCCATAACAGTCCTCAAGTGGTGATTAATAGAAAAGATAATGAATGATTAATTACCGTGGTGCCATCAGGACCCATTTGAGTGGAAGTCATTGAGAAAACCTCTTTGTGCCAGTGCCGAAGAGACGCCCCCGCAGACGACAGCGCCGCCGGCTCGATACGTGCGTCGTCAAGGACGTTCCGTGTTTATCACGGACACAGGAAGAAGTTCATTCTGTGATTTCTGAGGTTACAGTGACTTTCAGAGATTCAAAGAAAAAATGTGTTTCGTTGACAACGTGCCATCGGCCCAATTAACATCCATTAAAAACACTTTAGAGGAAATACAGCTTCATCATCTAAATGGCTTGCTACGAAATTATCCATTATTTTATATTTTGTTGGGAACTGTCTCATTTTACAAAGTTACTTTACAAAGAAACTTTTTGTTACAGTCGCTTACATTTGAATTATAATCAGAACAGAATCGCAAATCCTTTAAACTCCTATCAAGTAAGCTGGAACGGCATATCTTAATTAATTTGATACCTGTCATTTATTATGTTAAATGACAAAATACTGCATAAGTACATATTGCTTTAGTAGGCTGTCTGGATACATTACCTTCTCATACACTACAGAGATATGTATGAGCCTTCACATGCAATGACGGGTATTTCTGATGCACCTCCATTTCTTCAAACGATGTTGTAGTTATCATCAGTTCGGTCAACTTTATATTCACAAACCAATTACAGTCTTAGTATCCCTAAATAGTTTTACTAGCATACATCTTATAAATAACAATACAATTTGCAGTAATAGCATGTATCCTGTATTCAATGAATTGTACATATTTCATCATTTTCCTCTTTTCTGTGTTTGTCTTTTTTTGTTATATGTAACGCTGCATTGAAACAATGCAACATTGTAAAAAGGGTTATGTAAATACATTTGAATTGAATGATTCTGGAGCCCTGTTAGAGACAAGAACAAGTTTTCCTAATGTTTGTAGAACCCAGTGCCGCCTGAAATGACACAATTGCCTTTTTGTGGCAATTAAGGGCCATTTGCTTGCATGTTCCTTGTATGAAATGCGTGTGTGTGTGTGTGTGTGTAAGCCAGCATGTCTGTGCTGACGTGTAGATGGTGCAGAATTGCTGTGAAACCAAGCGAGTAACAGTCCCTCAGCAGTTGTGAAACAATCAGAGTTTAATGCAGAGCATTTCACTTCGTCACAAAACCAATAGCAATCAGCGTCGTCCTTGGTACCCAAATCAGCCTGTATTTAGATATCGATCGACCGCTGGTGAGGAACACTCAGGTTTTTTTTTACGCTATTGATCATCCAGAGATGATAAAAGCGTCACCTACAACTCCATCCTCACATAAGTGAGAGAACCTGATTTGGAACGCTCCCCAAATAGTCGAATGTCTTTCAAAGTTTGCCTCCACAGTAAACGCTTTTTCTCGAATTGTTTCCTATCTTACTTATTTCGTTGTCCTTTATTGTTTGGTGTTGTTGTTCATAAAGAACATCTAGCGAGACATCTAAGCAGGGTTTGGAGGCCCTGTTAGACTGCTTTTGGTTATTGCTCCATGTGGAATTCTCAGATGTGGAGGCAACTACATCGCTGGAGTAGAACCGCGTGATTGAGCGCCCTATATTGCTTTTTATTGATCTTTTGCGCCGCTCTCAAACACACAAACGATCACCAATACTCACTGTCATTTGCTCACTGACATCCACACATTCTGATGTCAGATGAGGAGTTTATTGCTTGAGTTCCTCTGCTTCTAAGTGCACAAGCAAAGGAAACAGAGCGAGTATGCATATGATAGATAAACAGGGTCCATCAGAGAGGCAGAATAAACCTCGTCGTCGGTTATGGATGGAGTTTGCATGAAGGTTGTGAGTTCTTCTGGGGCCGCAGGGCAGTCAGTGGAATGGAGAAATTACAGGCAATGTATCATTAATTAAACTGCGCCAGTGGAATACTGATGGCCGCGCAATCAATGGCAAAATAATTGCTTGTCATGCATGTTGTGGCAAGAGAAATTTCCTTCCAATCTTCACAGACATTTGATTAGCCAGGTCCACCAAACTTTTTTATATGGAACAAATGAATTATTCAACCACCTGTTTCTGTCTGTGCTGGAAAACAGCCAGAGATGCTCTTTCTCTCTCTCTCTCTCTCTCTCTCTCTCTCTCTCTCTCTCTCTGTGTCTTTCCCTCTCTCGCTGACTTTCCCCTTTTCAGTGTGTTGTATTTGCTTCTTTCTTGCTCACCTCCTCCATAATTCTTCTCCTTCATCTCTCCTTCATCTCACACGTAAGCGTCCCTGCAAAGTGCTTCACACCTGTGTGAATCCCACCAGGAGCAGGATGCTTTTGATTCCTCTGCGTTCAATGAACATGTCAGTCCATGAACTGAGGCGTTTCGTGCGTCAGTTTGAACCCTTCTACCACTTTTAAGCGTCTGAGAGTTTGACAAGGCAAAGTGACTAAGAGTAACCTAAAGTTTTAAAAAGTTCTCAGATCAGTTTTGTGTACATATATTTATGTTTAAACTTCTCGTCTCTTCCTCCTCACCATAGCAACTGATGAGGGAAAGGCAGCAGATGGCCAGTCGCCCTTTCGCTTCGGTCGCGGTGACTCTGGATGTGGGCGGTGCTCAAGTGGAACTGCTTCAGGGGGGAATTGAGGTGAGTGACCTTTAAACTCCATATTCACCCATTGCATGTTGGGCTATACTACTGCTGCCTACTTCACTTATATTGCAACTTATAGTATATAGTACATATAGTGCTGGCTGATTAATGTGCTTTTTATTTGACCTTTAGGTTTCCTAAAGATGGTGTCATTGTTTTTGTGATCTCTTGATTGATATTAAGTTTTTGTTATTAAAAAGACAGAGAGAGACAGATGGACAAATAGACAGACAGACAGACAGGCAGGCAGGCAGACACGCAGACAGACACGCTGGCAACTTGAAGTACATTAAATCTAGTATTATTCTGATTTAAAGATACAGAAATCGAGAAAATTATTTATATATGCACTACATTACATTATATACTTACAACATTTAAAATGTGTTTGCAGTGTAAATAATAAACAGTACCAAACAGGAACCCTTTAGAATTTGACATCTGAAATTTAAGTGCAACAACATACATAACTATTACACACACACACACCTGCAAGAGCAGATCTACCTGCTGCACAGCAGAGACGTTCAGAACGCACGTCCAGCACCACTTGATGTACCTCTCCAGAATCCATTAGTGCAGAGTGGAGTGGTGCTCAGCCAACATTACAGGCTGCTGGAGGACACGCCACAAATGAAAGAGAGCAAAAACAACATACTCGTCAATCCTCCACCTGAACACTGTTAAAACACAGACCTTTTTAAACAAACTTCAGCCTCGCTCTCATCAGCGCGTGCCTTTAATTTATAGGGATGCCAGCCTTACGAGAAAGGCCACTAAAGTCCCGTGAAATTGCGTCCACGAGCCAGCTGTTCGCGATAAGTTTTGTTAACAGAGGCTGTTTTTAACGTCAACATTTTGGCTTCTGATGTTGCGGCGCCTGCAGCTTGCGTTTCTTGTTTTTGCTGTACGGTAAGAGTGTCTGCTAACGCTAAAGCTCTCCAGGGTAGCTAAATGATGTTAATTGTTCTATATATGCTGTCACCTTTAGAAGGAGAGACATCTTTTGAGACTGAATTCCTGCTGTTCTTCTCAAGCCTCTGGAAGGCTCAGATTTCCCAAACAGCTGCTGCTGGAATGCCGGCTCGCCTTGGGAGAGCCGCTGTGAGACGTCTCTTTCAAAGATGCCTGTATTAACTCGCCACTCGGCCCTCAAAGCATTGATTACAATAGCTTCATAAGCTTGAAGATGTAGAGCTTAGCTTAGTACTGAAATATATAAGCGCACACAGACACAAAAATCAACGCTCAGCAGAGGTTATATCTTTTCTTTTGTCTACCACTGCCAACAGTGGACTTTTCCCCCTTTATTTTTATTCCAAAGACAAATGCTGTTTTTGTACAGAACCTGTATATTTTTTGCGTTTTTTTATATTTGGTGCTTTAGGTAATGACTCACTAAACATTATTGCCTTGTACATTATTGTACATGTCATTACATTGGAAATCTGCAAACCCACCTAAAGCATCGCATTGGCTTCAGGACTTGATGTTGTGTCTACACAGTGGATTTTTGACTTAGCAAGTGTTTCTCTATGTGTATGTCTTAGCATTTAAGGACATTTTGGGCTAAAGTCCTTAAGCACACAATCTGGCTGTTTTTAGTCCTATAGCATATGTGTCCCCTCATGTTGTTCCCCAGGATTCATCATATGTTGAGTGATCAACACTGACACTTCTTGGAGTCTGCTGAGGCAGATCCAGATGTTGGCCCCACTTTGCCGGGATCTGGCAGCAGCTGAAGGTGAAAGGAGGAAAATGAGAGCAATTCTGTTCTATAAAGGTTAATGAGACAGCATCTGGTGCTGTTGGTTTGTTTAGCATAACCTGCTAATATAAAAAGAGGACAATCCAGACGGTTCACCACAGTAATATGTGCCTGTGGCTCAGTATCTGTCTGTAGTTGTCGTAGGTCGACTCACCCAAGACAAATGTAACAGGCCTATATAAGTTTTATATAAGGCTTTTTTGCTATTGTATTGACATACAATTTAACTGTAAAAACCAAAATATTTGGCATGTTTATTTATAGTAATCCCAGTTTATTTTCCCCTCCAGTACCTAAACAGTGTAGAGTTTTAGTGTGGCCTCTGCTGTAGAGAGACATTACAGTTTAGACCCACCTGCCTTAAATTCGATCGGTCAATAGACGCCTGCAGTACTGTCCGTTAAAGCACATTGCAGTAAATGCGAAAATAATCGTTCTTTGCATGCAAAATCACAGAGAGAGTTCTGGTAAAGAGGACTGCTCTCCGTCATTTCTATGCTTCCTGGCAGGGTCAGCCTTCATTGGTCTCAGGTCATGTAGAGGCCGCGTTAGCTGTGCTCAGGTCCGGTCTGGTCTGCGTTGAGCTTGGCTGGACTAAAAGAAAGAATTGTTGTGCGCTGAGGTCAGCAGGAGTGCATTAGGGTGCCAAAGTGAGGCCGGCCCATTTAGAATGGTGCAGATGACACAGATGCTGCTCAGCCGCCATAGCCAGCGCGCAACATATGGGCCCGTTAACAGTCACAGAGTATGATGGATGGAGGCTGTCACCAGGCAACAAAGAGAGGGCCTTTTAAATTATACTGTGTATGTTGTCGGTCTTCTGTTTGAGAGCGCTCAATGGCAAGCTCTTATCTACAGACCAGCGCTCGAGCTCCCTGTTTCTGCGTTTGCTCCTATTAGCCATGCAAATGAGATTCTCCGCAGGCCGTTAAGAGCCAGAGAAACATGTAGATGAAGAGGATTGTCCTGTTGCTTTATGGCTTTGTTTGTGTTTGCATTTCCATTCTCTGCCTAATATTTGCCGCCGCAGTGGCTTTATCGGCCTCATCTTTAACAGGCAGTTCACAACGATGCATGTTTTTAAATGCGCAAAGATGAAAGGAACGGAGGAAATGAAAGAGGGATGGAATAAAGACACTGTGATAATGACGAAGAAATCGAAAACCGGGGACTGGATGAGGTTATAAAAATATTCAGCAGCGCCAGATATTTGTCAAGCAGCCGCATTAGCGAATAAAAAGAATTTGCAAAGTAAAAAAAAACAGTGCATGAAAGATTAGATGATGTACAGGGTAAATCAAGTGAACAGAAAGACATGGCCCATAAAGCAGTCTCTCAACAGCCAACAGTCTCTCTCAGTGTCTAATTAGAATGTGGCTCGCCGGCGCTGAGCTGTTTTTATCAGGTTAGTCAATGCAGGAGTGTGTGATGAAGTTTGGACCTCGATTAGTTGTAAATAAGCAGGGCTATACAAAAGACATCTGTCTACTGGCTAGTTCATCTCTTTTTATAGGCGCTGTTGTTGAAACCTTGCAAGGAAGTGTTCGTCCTCAAGACTGTCGCGAACATTCTGTTTGTCTGGATTTATTTTTGTTTTCATTAAAAGGTGAACACCTTTGCCGAAATTATTTGCCTTTATTTTTATGAGCAGGCCCATTATTGTGGCGTTAATGGCATTGCAAAGGTGTTGCTAGGCAGTTGCTAAGGTCTTCTGAGTGGTTACTGTGGTGCTATCTTGCTAGGTGCTTTGTTACTGGTCCTAAGTCCATCTGATATGGCCGGGGAGGGGGATGAACGTCATTTACGTTCATTCATTTTATACCCTTAAGATTTTGCAGGCACCACTAATTACTTGTTTGTATATCATTCATATGAAAACATGAAAACCTCACTCTGAAATTACCTTCCCCAAAGCGTCTTTCCAGCATGTGTGTTGTAATGGAATCCTCTGTAATCTTATTTCACAAACAAACGCTAGCTTAGCTCGCTCGTAGCGCTCGAAACTTTATCGGTATTCATTAGCTGTGTCATGGCTATACTCCCCAAATGGCCTGCAATTGGATTACACTGATCTGTATGGAGCAAGGCTAATGTGAATGAGACAAATATCACTGAATTCGAAACCATCGGGGATGAGAGTAAATGCATGAAAATGGATTTGTCTGATCGTTCAGAGTTGTTGGGTGGAATGACGGCCTCGTTAAAGGGTTTATATGTTGAATACATGGTGCCTCAAACCCATAACAGACTAATGAGAACCTTTTAAGGGGCATCGTGTGACAGATTTGATAGGATGGACGTGGTATAGGGGGTCTGTAGGGAGCATTCTCCTGGTAATCTGTAAAAGTGGGTTAGTTTGAAACTAAGTGGCTGTGAACCTTATGTTTGTACACAAAGATTTAGCTGCAGCAAAATTCTAAATGCTGAAGAAAATTCCATGTACGTTCACACGCTCCTCTTTTCTGAAGCAAGGGGGAGGGGTCATTATGACATCATTATGAAGAAATCGGGTGATTGGCACATGCAAACGGAATGAGAGAAGGGGGTAAGTGCTGATAATCGCGTATGCGTAAGCTTTGTTCTTTCTTCCGCTTTAAATTTTACTTCATCTGCAGCATTTATATCTGGAATGATTTGTTGTTGTTGGTTATTTGTTGTCTTGTGGTCAGCTGATGGCTGCTGCTTCGTGCTTCGTTATTTTATTTGGTTTACAGTGAACGGAAGTTATACCTATTTGGGTAAAAGTGCTTCTGCATAATAAACATCCATATGCTGATACACATTTTGTAATTGGGATTCAGCACAAGGACTCACTTTGGTCCGTGTCCTAATGTTTTAAGCTGCCTAATAGACGACATTTTAAACTGTGGTCTGTCATCATATCATTGCATCTTTTATCAATATCTGTGTGGCGTTATATTTCAATACAACAAGTCACGTGTTAGGAATCTGTGAAGATGGATCTGTACTTTCAAGTACAAAAGCTATTTCGTGTATTGGAAACAGGATGTTTGGGTGTGAATCTGTAATGGATCTGTACATTATGCATAACTACCAAGCTCAGACAATGGCAGTGGTCGGAAACAGATACATAAATATAGGTTTGAGAAGGAAGAGATGTAATTAAGTGGGATATTTAGCGTGAATCACTTGATTGGAGGGTTCTGCCAGAAATAATGAGGTTTACCGTGTCATTTAAGAGGAAGATGTGTTCGAAAAGTCTTGAGATGCCTGTCAAACCATCAGTCCTTCTGTTCATGCTGTCTGTGTCTTATGACAGCAAGGGTGCACGGTGGAGGATTTCAGACAAGTCCCCAAGAGTCTGGTTAGCACAGCAAATGATTTAATTACCATTCTGGTGCTGGAAATACAAAGCTCTTTATTCTGTGATCTTAAAGACTGAGTTTAGGTAATCAAGTTTTACGATCGAAATAGACCTGTAGCAAAGCAAGGAAACATGTCTGCAGACTACTGACTCATTTTAAGTAAAGAAATGGCATACTACTCAGTGAGTGAGTGAGAGAGAAATAAAGAGTAAAAACGGAGATATTCTACACACGGAGGAATGTAGAAGCTAAAAGGGAAGCTAGACGCCCCCTGCCACCCCCTGTCACTCTGAAACAATGGCTTTGAACTTTTTAAGTGCAGCACAAGTGGCCTCTTTTCCTCTCAAAGAGACAGATATTGCTCTGATAACAGCCTCTGTCCGCTGGGCTTGATGGACATCACCGTCAGCGCAAGCTTAATTTGACCTTTCACAAGCCCCTCCACGCCTGTGCCAACACATTCAATGAGTTCTCTTGCAAAGTGAGAGAGAACAACGTGTTCGGGCGATCTTTTTATATACGTTTGAATAACTGAGTCCATCATTATTTTATGATTTTGTCTGGGGGATTTTCTTTGAGTGTGTTTTAGGGGGGGCTTTACTTTTACAATAGCATATATTGTGCATACATCTGTACCCAAAAGTCAGCAAAACCCGACAAACCTGAGCAAATCTGATCTTATTTTGGGGGTGTCCTCATTTGTAAAAATGCTATAAAACTATAGTAAATAAAGCTGGTTATGGTAAAAATGCAGAACTTTTTCTGTTACGGTTGGGGTTAGAATGTGGGTTAGGGTTTTGTTAGGGTTTTTTGAATGTGGGTTAAATATTGTTTATAACTAGCTGTGTATAAAAACAATAGAAGTCTATGGAATGTCCCCATTTAGATAAGTAAACGTGTGTGGGGGTTTTTTTTGGGGGGGGGGGAGTGCGAGCGTTGTAGTCTTTGGCTAGTAAGCAACCAGCCACTTAAATCCAGCAACCATGTAGCAAATCCCTGTCCACCCCAAACACTGTAGCATTATTACAACAGTGTGCACAGCTATGCAATTCAGAAGATGTTCAAATATAGTCATGTTGGACAGAGTCATAGAAAATGGACAGAGGCAGATGTTGGGCTGAGTGATATATAACACAGAAAGACACAGTCGCTCGAATTCTAAAACATGTTATTATCTTTGATTTAATGATCAGCTTATCAGTCCAGAGCCACAGAGAGCTCATTTAAATGTCTGCCGTGCGCTCCAGTAATTGTTGTAATTATACTGAGGTGGGAAATGGCCAGGTTTGTATTAAAGATTTCTAGTTCTGTGTCAGGGTAACTTTGCTGGTCCGACACTCGGGGCTTAACGCAGATTTTAAAGCTCGCAGAGGACTGCTCTTGGCATAGATTTTTAGTTGGCATCTGTTCTCTTGTGCCTTTTATTTTTTAAATGCATACTGGCAAGTGAGGTAAGATATTAAGGCTTCATTTTGCGGAGAGCCGTTGGCTGCCAATGTCTGTGATCTTGCACCAGCGCCTTGGAAATGCTCTTGAAGAGGCACTCTCTTTAAACGATGAATAAATCCACTATAGCTGAGTCAGTGTGTGGAGGGCCAGAGATGAGAGTGTCTTAATGAGCGCAGGGAGGCTTAAAACGACAGTACCACACACACAAACACACACACACACACATTTATTTAAAGCTGAACACACTTACGTCTGCCTTCATCGTTAAACACATAAAACAATGAATAGATCTTTTCACAAATGCATTTATATGTATGCGAGTGGACCAGTGCTCCGGTCGCAACGTGTTGTAGTTGAATAATCTGTAATGAGCGATAAAAGATGACATTTTAAGATTGCCCTGATCGCCCATGGCTTTCTTCCTACTCATCCCAACACTTCCACCACTGACTCTAATGCTGTACAAGAGACCCGCTGACGGAAACATCTAGGGCAGGGAGAACGGGTGGTAGTCAACAACCTCAAATGTCACAGATTTCCTCCGCCTGCGCATGAATGATGTGAACTTTGAAAACCGCCTTTGTGCGAGTGCTCGTACTCTCAGGGAGCTGATTTGTTACTGAGATTATACCGATGTGAATTTTCTGTTTCCGTCGCCTTGTGAGAGACATCCTACGACGTTCGGCTGTGACATTTGTGACTGATGGTGACGCGTTGAGAAAATGACACATTTCCTCTCGTCTGATCTCTCCGCAGGGACCGCCCAAGCCGGTTGCAGTGGAACCCTGTTCGGGGGGCAAAGCGGCAGTGCTTACAGTGCTTATGTGCCTCCCTCGAGGGGCATCTGGTGTACCACCACCCGGACAGTCAGGTCAGTAACTCCCTAGGCCCAACCCTTCTGAATCTAGTAAGTGCACATCTGATTGGCTGAGGCAATTTGTACACGTAAAAGCACACAGTTGTTTTGCATGTACTCTATTAAGAGTCTCTCGTTTTCTGTGCAGTCGTTCTGTATGATTCATCTTTATGCTTCCTCGTCGTCATGTGGAGGATGTCTGTCTAATGTCTTCGGATGTCTTCGTTTAATCAGCCTGTTTTAGAGTGTATGTCTGCTGTGTAAAACAAATTAAGTCCTCCTCTCTCTCTAAGTGACACACATTTAAGAGGGTGCTAAAAGCCTGACACCTGTTACACACTGTTTTTAGCAGCACTGTGATGGTTGAGATGACTAAACACAGATGACTATAAGAGCGACAAGTGCCACTTTCTGTGTATCATGTCAAAGTTTGTGTAAAACATGGCAGAAACTCCCTGTTCTGCAGTATTTCTGCTTGTTCTTTGACACATTTGATTTATGCTTTTAGTGTCTTTTCTTAATTTTGACTTAATTCTATTTTTTCCCATTTTTTTGTTACCATTTTACACAGAATTAACATTCCTGCTGCGCACATATTTTGTTGCAGTCTGGTTAGTTGTACACGTGGGTATTAATTTCAGACAGTAAGTCATCAGACCAGTTTTCTCCTGATAGTCTAATGTTAGTCAGTCTTTAACTGCTGGTCATATCCTTTTATACCACTAGGGAAAACCCCAGTCTAAATGTTTCTACCCTGGATAGATCAGATCTATCAGTCTGTTAAAGCTTACCAGAGCAACTAAATCAGTAGCTACATGAACAGATTTTGTACTCGTTCCTCTAAGTGTCCTTGACTTTAAAAATGAGGGATTATATTGTTCTCAACAGTACAGAGCACCGTCCCTACAAATGTACAAACAAAAGATAATCAAACTAATGATGGTGTCCAGTTTCAGTCTGGGAATTAATTTTTATTTTCTCACATTCCACCAGAGCAGCAGATCGCAATACAAGTAGCAGACGTATCACACGCGCATATATTTAGACTGCAGCACTTTTAAAGCGATGTCAGTCTGAGGTCTGTTCTCTTAAACCTTTAAGAGCTGCAGAGTGATAATATTGGGCTGAGAAAAAGCCTTTTACCCCCACCCTCTCTCAGCAGGCCTGTCAGTCATCGCTCTGCTTTATGGGACCATGTCCCTTTAAGCTTGACTTCCTCCCCAGGAAGTTGACTGATATGGAAAAACTTTTGTTTCAAGTAAAGCGTCTTTAATGGCTCTCCTTCTGTTTGACAAGCGCAAAATAGAGGTAACAAATAACAGTACATAACAACAACAACGACCGATATGCACAAAGCAGTGTTTTTAGTGATATCTGAGGAAAGTCTCCTCGACAGACGGGAGCTTTGTTGTAATTGCAGGCTTCTGAAAAACTTCTGAGTGCCTGCTTGCTGCGCTGCTGAAGTTTGTCATGAACACTTTTGGAGAGAGACACATCAGAGAGAGAGAGAGAGAGAGAGAGAGAAAGAAGTTAAAGGGGAGAGAGAAAACGCAACGACTTGTTTGGAAACAACAAAGAATATTTTTAGAGCGCGTGCAGCAAAGGAGCTTCACACGCAGACGCCTCTTTGTCGTCACACTTTGAAAAGCTCAGCGTTCGTACGGCTTTTTTGGAAGTCCCGCAGCAGGACGAATGTGTAGGTGTTTGTCTTGTAGGATAAAGCAGTACATCACCTTTACTGAACAGACCAGCTGATGTTGGAACGCCGAGCAGAGCAGGCCGCTTTTGTCAGCTGTCACCTTGCTGTGTCTGTGTCTTCCACTACCTGGTGTGATCGTGTATGAACCTGAAAACATTGTTTTTTTGTTTCGCTTCTCGTTCAATGAAACAACCTCCCACTCGATCTGGCGCCGGCGCGCGGTAATGAACTCATGAGCAAGCAGACAGCCGTGAATCGCTTCTAACCATATTGATTATATTCACAGGTCCTCTGAGGTTTCCACGGTGCCGGAGGTCTTTCCCGTTTCGCCTGGCTAACAAAATCAACCGAACGTTTGTTCATTATATGCATGTGTGATCAAATAAGTGAGCGGCGTTCCTCCTCGTTAGGATCTCACTGGGGAAAATGTGCCCAGGCCTTATATAACACAGAATCATTTTGTCCAAGCAGTGTTAAGGGGAATTGTTGAGGTATGTGTCTGTAGCATCTTTAAATCTGTTACAGCATCGATCCTGGAGGACCTAAGGAGGTCTGATGTGTCTGTCATTGGCTCCTGGAGATATAACTGAGAGGAGATAAACTGTGTTTCTCTCTTTCGGTCTGTCGTAGCTTCTTTGGATGTTTGTTAATGATTAAAAAAATGCTTTATTATGATTTTTCATGTTCGTTTCTATAAAATTATACATTTTTTTCACTGAGTTCCGATGTTTACTTTGTTATTTACATTTGCACTTACCCTCTGTTATCTGAATAGATAAAGTAAAATTTAATTTCTCGCGATGACCTTTTTTAGCTGAAATAATTGCTTCCCCCTCAGATTTCCCATAATGCCATTCTTGGCTCTCGTCTAATACCGTTTGACCTGAAAGGTGTGCAGTTAAAGTTCCTGTAAACCAGGCTACAGAAGCACAATGGTTGTAGGCACGCTTCAGCGTCAAAGACTCACTTCGGTTGACGTGTAGTTTTCACATCCCTCCCTCTGTCGCCCAGGTGTGATGGCTAATAAATCGATGTCAGGTCAGTGTAACTGTCTCAAGCTCAGGTTGTTCCTGGATGTAAATCCTCTCCGCCTGAACGCTCGAGACTCAGGCTTCACACTGATGTGCTGAATTCAATTCCTTTTGCCTGGCCTGTCTGAAGTAATGAATTGTTCCCCTCCGATAATTGTATTGCTTCAATAGAGGAAAGGGAGCAGTGCCAGGCTAGCACAGAAGCGTCGTTGTGTTTTTGGGATGATTTGTGAGATGCTGCATTGAAAAATGGCTTTGGGGTTGCACCCTGATTTCGGCCACAGCAGCCCATGACAGAATCCTGGCATTAGGAGAGTAGGTTATGCTTGGAGCCGAGTTCACTTGCAGACTCTCTACACATACACGCACCTGAAATAAAGGAGCAACGACTACCCCTCTAGAATAGGAAAAATGTGGCCACAGAATGTCTTTTTTTAGAGATGAGAACGACGGATGGGAAAAACAGAAGGTTTGACATGTAGACACAGTTGGAAAGATACATTGGTAGATGAAGATGATGTGCAGATAAATCAGTGCAGGTAGGTAGGCAAATACTGTATACAGATACATAGGTAGGTAGATAAAAAGATGGGTAGACACTTGAGCTTCTGAATAGAGTGTTGAGTGCAAAGCTTTTAAAACGCTTCTTAATGCATGAATGAGCACAGAGGAATCCCACTTTAAAAATACAAATTTGAATGGAATGAGCCAATAGGTGTCCCTTTAAAAAGATAGGGTTTTTTTCCCTCCTTTTAAAGAATTATGCTTTGACATGGAAATGAACTGCTTTCTACCCCTTTTGAGTGGTACAAGGTCTCCTCAAGTTGAATTTCCAGACTGCCCCTCTCTGACCCCGCGCTTGCTTTGTTGTGTGTCCTCTACAGGTATAGCTATCGCCAGCGCTCTTATCGACACGTCCCAGCAGAAGCCCATGGACTTCAAAGAGAAGAGCCAAGGCCTGAAGAACCGCAAAGCTCCGCCTCCTGCTCACCAGGGCACCTGTGTGTGAAACATCTGGGGTCTTCGTGGGCTGCCCTTTACCAGCGTGACCTCCTCTCTTGTGCTGCTGTAGGCAAACGGAGGCCCGTGTATCAGAGAGAGGCCCCATGTGAGGGGATTATTTAGGTGACAAAGCGCCCTCAATTTCCACTCCATATACACTTTATCCCTCTATGCCGATGTAACATCATAAATAGACCTCACGAGTGCCGCCCGTCTCGGATGACCCCTGTCACCGCCACCTGCTTCAGCTCAAGCAACTTTTCATCCGTCTCCTAGCGCCTCTCACCCAATTCGACCTATTCGAACCAATCATCAGGCCTGCTGCGCTCTCCATCTTTTATCTTCGTACCACCTCCAACTCTGTTCACCGTTTAATCATCTTTCTGGTTTCATTTCTGTCTTGTTAGTCATTCCAGGCCTTCAGAACTTTGGCGACCAACCTTCTGTTGTATTGAGAGGGACACTACAATGGATGTCTCCCATGTGTAATGTCAGCTTTACAACAAGCACATATGTGCCTCTAGCATGCTATACGTTATCAGTGAAGAAACTGAGAATCTGCAATTTCAGCGGGATGCGTGTGTCTTTAAAAGTTGCTAAGCCGGAAGTAGCCTTGCAGTAGGATTTTGGGACGGTTGCTGGTTTCATGTACGGGTTGAAAGCTCAATTATTTGTATGCTCACCAACTAGACATTGTTTTCGCTCAAAGAGGCTCATTATCGACGCAAGATATTTTTTAGCTCGTTTGACATTTTATTTAAGAGACGGAATATAGAAACATTTGCCACAGATAACGCGAAAGCGATCTGTTGTGTTAGCCAATGAAGTTCTGCTGCTGGTAACCTCATGCTTGGTGAACTCATGTTAAGAATGGATAAAACCTGTCTTTAGCTAGTGAAGTTACACATTTCATCCTTATTCTCTTCTTGTGAGGACTTTGCATGGACCACACACAAATATACACGCTGTGCTTGAAAACCTTAAATAGTTTGTGGGTTTCGTGTCACACAATGAGTGTCTTCATGTTGTGAAGTATGAGGTTTGGTGTGCACGAACATTTAGTCCACATTGTTAGCTACAATTTAACACACCGTAATATTGACGAATCAGATGGGGCCAACTGGAGTAAAACCAAGTTTCAGTTGTACATTGCAAAAATATTAGGATATTAGGTAAGGGAGGTGAATCGTGCCTCCCTGACACAACCTGGAGAATTTAGGATTGTTACAGTATGTACCAGAGGGCTGTATTGCAACCTGTGTATAGTCTTTTGTTACAAAATGCTAAGGAACTCTTAAAAAAAGCTGTTGTCATTCTTTTATTTCCATTTTGCAACGGTACGTGTTTAAATGAGCAGTGTCTCAGTTTGCAGTAATGCTTCACCTCTTTATAATGAACTTTTGTAATCTTAAGTTTCACATATTGTGAATGTCAGAAGAGGAAGGAGAAGATTTTTAAGAGCGTGTGCAATTATAGACTGTTCACACACTCAAAGGCTGTCCTCAATCAGTGGGCTTTGGCAGAGCAGGTTTCCCAGGAACTGGACCTTCTGAAGTCTTCATAGATCTTGGACAGTCTCTCAGGGGGCTCAAAAGACCCTCACCCTATCTGATAAACACACACTAGAACTGTGCTCGAGCCCTCTGTGGATAAAACAGGAAGTCTGATAGACTGTTTCCCTGTCTATACTATCTCTATGGCAACAGCAAGAAAATGTACAGCATTTTAATCTACACTTGTTTGCTTTTGATGGACTTGAACATGTGAATCTAATGTGAATCGCTCTTTTTCTCACCATGTAGCTACTTCAGTGTTTTTGTTTGTTATTTTTTTGCTGGTTTTAATAAAGGATATTAAAAAGGTCAATAGTTATTTTAGGGCCAACCTCTGTACATGACAGTGATGAAAATGATCATGTCTTTTACAATGTTTGTGGATGAAAGAAATGTTGAATTGTTTTTGTAACTGATTCCTGTGTAATACCTCTGTTTTTAACCCTTGGGTCACCCGTGTAACTAACTTATGGAGGTCAGGTCATGTTAATGTCTTTTTTGTTGTTGTTGGATAGATGTAGATAGACCTGCTTATCTAGACTATTCTGGGCATTTTGAACTTCCTTTTTTAAGCCATGATGTGTTATTGTAGGAATGTAGTTATGAAGCTGTATTTTATTTCGAAGTTTGTCACAGGAATTCCACAGACGGATTACACAGGAATCATCTCGCTGTAACTGAGAAAAAAAGATTAATTCATCCCTCAGTGCATATCATTAATCTTCATTGTATTTTAAAGATGAATGGAAAAATAAAACACTTGAATATTCAGTAGACCATCAATCATTCGACTCGTGCTGTATATGAAGCGCTTGTTGTGGGGCTTCCATGGTGGCTCTTGCCAGGGCTCAATGCTATTAGCAGATACTCTCCAGTGATTAAATAAAAGGTCTGTGGATAGCAAATGGGATGCCAAAAAAACTATACATTTATAATATATTTGTGTCTTTTCAACTGGGAAATCAGTTGGTCTCCATCAGCTGATGAGTTCCACAGAAGGAATTAGTGTAAATAGACTCCCAAAATAT
>JAZGTI010003192.1:2823-32522 GCA_036877585.1 Botia kubotai
ACACACACAGTGGTATTAGTGTATGTAATACAGATATCATTCTACATAGTTCTGAGTGTGGGTGTGTGTACTTACCTCATTCTCTTTACTCTTGTCTCTAGTCCTGCTAGAACTCCGAGTGTTGCCGGCAGTCTCCTTGGCGATCGGTACAACCGATATCTGATGCACAGGCATTCTAGTGGATACCTCTCTGTTTTCAGTCCGCCAAAGACAACAGACTCACATCATCCTAAGGGTCGGCATGGAAACAAAGAATCCAGCTCACTCTGGAGCTCCAACAGACAAATGCATGAAATCAGGTTGTGTCCTGGCCGAGACTAGGGCTATGACAGAAGGAATTATCTGGAATACTGGACACCATGTCCCAGAAAAGCTTAAGACAATGGTTCTTATTCCATCCTGTGTGATCAGTGAAAGAGAGAGAGTGCAAGAGAATGCGTGAGAGCAGGAACGAGAGAGACAGAGAGAGAGCGCTAATTCAAATTCAGTTCTACCCGTTAGCTGCCGTGATGTGTCTGTTAAATTTGACCTGTACACATGCTGCTGATAGGACTTAGGGGTTATTTTAGCTTCAAATCTCCTCCCTCCAGGAGCAGCATGGAATGGAGCAGCCGGCTAATCAGCTTAAAACCCCAGGGGCTGCACAGAACCTACTATTGTAACACACACACCCATAGCCAGATACTCTAGACAAGCTAATAACATTTTAACTGTTAAGTGTTCAATTTGTACAAACAGATCAGGTTTAACATGAGTGTTTTCATTAGCCTATAAAGCATATCGACTAATTCAACATTTAACTGACAGAGACAGCGTGAGAAAAACAAATATATAATCTCATCACATATTACAGTCTCTTAGGTACAGTGTATACAAGTTACTGGGTGTACTTTCACAGGGAGCACACAGTAAAAAGCTTTTCACACTACACTTAAGCCTGGGTTAACACCTTTTTAGCCCTGTCTTAAGACCACTTTTAACCCTGGCTTAAGCAGTGTTTCTCACTTAGCAGTGTTAGCACATGTTGGAAGGGATTTAGCATAGCTTTTAACCCTGGGTTATGGAGTTCTGTTGTAGAGCAGAGGTGCAAATCCCTGTTCCAAAGTTATAAAGCATAAAACAATGTGATGCTAGAATTATATGATGAGTTGCTTAGCAACAGACAATTAGTTGTAAACTATGTTTGTCTCTTTTAATATCAATGCACTCTGTACAATCACAGTGTACAAACACTTGTAGACTACTACCAGTGCAACATACAGATACTCTTCTCTACACATACTCTTCTTTATAATTCATACATATAATAATGAATACAAATATTTCAGGCATTTAGGCATAAGCCTTTAGAGCTAATGTTAAGACCATGAAACATCTTAATGCAATAAAATGTTTCAAAATATTTGACTGGCATGTTGTTCTTGTACAAACAGCATTATTAAATTCACAGTGAAATTAACAGGCAAAAGGCAAATAAGAACGTTAACCAAAGTTTACAAATGTACAGTATGAAATCCTGAAACTTGACAGGATTAAATACTAACAAAAGTATAAACATTGTGAAACACGGAACAAGATATCCCTAAGTTAAAACACTACATTTTCAGTGTAAAATTACTTTGAACACTAGACACATTCTCAGATGAAGAGAGCCTGTTGGTTCATAGGTAAAGTTCACTGTGCCATGGAATAATTTATGTACATGTCACAGAGACCTAAAAGTGCTGTTTGTTTTTAATTGTATGTTTAGTTTTGAGAGAATGTATGTCCAAGTTCAGCTAAACAAAAAGTGATTTCACTCCCCCAAAATTAAACATTCATTATATGATTCAAAGGTCTTCAGTGATTATAATTGTCTAAATTAAATCTAGTGTGCTGAGATGTCGGACTAATTTACATGCACTGCATTTTCTCTCTGTGTGCATTTTCCTGCTTCTAAAATGTAAGCAATAAACAAGCACACATATCCTCTCTTATAAAGTACTGCTGCCATTTTCTATATCTTTGATCCTCAACTTTACATTGTACTTTTTACTGTTGTCATTAACCTGAAAAAAAAGTTGCAAATCCATTGATAATGTTTTCCTTGTTGTGGTAACCAGCCAGTCAGATTTGAGCTTTTTGCATATGTCTACCTATAATCATGCTGATGATATTGCTTATAGTACATAAACTTTTTCATACATAAACAAACTTTACAGTCTGTTCAAAATGGTAAATGTATCTTAATTTAATACAGCAGACAAAACACACATGCCATTTAACATAACTTAATATAAAAACCAAAAAAACATTTACAAAAGGGAAAGGGTGCCACATTATGCAACAACAATGCTTGCAGTGTTATAAGCTTTCATTGCCTTTTAACTTGTGCAATTGTGTAAAACAGTACAGTAAAGCTTAATGTTTGTACGTTCTGTATGCAATGATGATGACAAACAATTTGAAAATCGGTTTGAGCATGCAAATATTCACAAATGAGCCAGACTAATATAACTTGATTTCTGCACATGCTCAGTAGAGTTCACTCGTTGTCTGAAAGTGAACGTGAAATCACATTTTTAATGTAATAAATCATTTCTGACTTTTTCTTGACTTGATTATTTTATTAAAAAGGTTTTAATAAAATGTGTAGTCACCGTCACTACAGACATGCTGACACAACACATCCACAGGAGGATAAAGTGTATGTAAACGTTTTGTAGCAAGGGAGAGTCAACCTGGGATTTGCATGATCATGACTGGGTTAAACCTCTTGTGTGTGTCTTTGTGTGTGTACCTGGTATCCAAGGTAGGACCATCATTAGTTAATTCACCAAGCAATTTGAGCCATCCATTATGGTTACCCCCTCATTGTATTACAGTACTGTCTGTATACAAACAGGAGTACACGGCAGCCTCATAGATATAATGCACAGCCATTGTCAATGAAGTCGCCGTCAAAGTGGATGCTTGGATGCACAGTACTACACGTGAGTATGTGTTTTTTTAATCAATAAGAGATATATTTGTGTTCTTAAGGGTAATAGAGAAGGGAAATAGTCATGTGTTGTTATGATCCAGACGTGTAGTGAGTACAGGTGCAGAAACAATGTTTTATAGCAACAGTGTTGTTAATTAACACGTGCAAACTGTGCAGTTTGCTGAGTTCAGATAACAAGATGATGTTAGTGGTGTTATTTTGTCAGCATTGCTATATTTGGCTTTCCTGTAGAATAGCTGCTAGAGCATGACAGTAGCAAGGCCAAGGTCACGGGTTCAAGTCCCTGGGAATTTATATACTGATAAAACATAAAGCTGTCCTAAGTACACTGTAAGTCGAAGTGGACATACAGTAAATGATAAATGTACTATATATGTACTAAATGTGTTTATGCTATCAGTGAATCTCAGATTTTGTAGTGTACTCGTGTTTTCTATTCATCTCAAGCAGATGGCCTCTCCCTTCACTGAGCTGGAATGGTTCACCATTCTCTTCTCTCTGTTAGTATTCAGTGTTTTCACCCTGCATGGCATAATACAGGAGAGACGCATGCAAACTACAGGTATGAGTAGAACATCAAACAACACTATCGCATTACTCTCCTTGAGCTAAAGTAAATATTTAAGACAAATATGTGACAGAGGCAATTGTATCAAGGCCAAATGTATTATCCCACTATTAATTTCATAAGAGACATGTTAAACTATCCTTCAAATGCTTTAATAGAAATGAATATATTTAGATTTAATTTTAAATATATTTAAAAGGTAAGGACGCATGTACATGCAAAACGTACTGGCTAGTATGGTTGGTAAGGTGTTTTGAATGTTTGTAAAAAGTATAGTCAACATGGCCGTACGCCGGGTGCATGTAAATAATTTTAAATTCCATTGGTTCTTGCTTGTCTCAAGACTGCAGTCACCAATGAAATTCAAAGGTTTTAATATAACTCAAATTCTGTTTGGCTGAAATAAGATCAGTCATATACACCTAGGATGCTATGAGGGTGAGTACTTTATGGGCTAATTTTTATTTTATGGGTGCAGTACCCATTCAATGTTAATTTCTCAAGCAATTAAAGAAAATCATTCACATCATATTTATTATATTACAATTTATCATCTTTGACAATCTGTAAAAAGTACACATATTTGCATTAGCCTAAACCGATTTTCGGTAATTTATCCAAACTAGTTTAACTAGTTTAAGCTGTTGTGGCATTCCTAATTTGTTCTTCCCATTATTCTTCTTTAAAGACAATGAAGATATCAAAGAAAGCCTTCAAGAGCCACTCATTATCTAAGTCACCCTGCATTCCTTTCAAGACCCAAGACTGATCAATTGTAAATTGACTGTTCTGTAATCAGTTATGCATTCTGTGTGGCATGTCTCTATTAACGAAGAGATTTCTAAAGACTGATTTGGGACAAGTGATATTGTGTATCTTGGAAATTCATAACTTGCGGAACTCTGTGACATGACCTGACCTGCTTGCACTTGCAAACTGATCACCTGGACTGAATCCAGCAGCAAACTCAGGGAAACAATAAAGGCAGCAAGTATACATTTGTAGGTTACTTAAGTATGAAAAGTGTGTTTGCACAGTATAAACACGGACGTGGTTTATAGTCAGCAGTAAGGAAGTGGCTTTAATTGTTTTGTGTGAGAAGCTCGTAAAACAGAATGCTTTAACACTTGCATGTTTTAAACACTGTGTGTGGTATAAATGACAAGTTATATTCTGTGAAAGGACAACAAAACAAGGTATTTATATCTATTTCTGCATCTCACCCTTTATGGTTCAATAAATGGAATTGTTAACTTTCATATTGTGTGGTAAAATATGCATTATATGCTATATGCTAACCATATAAAAATGCATTGCAATAAAAAGTTGTATACAATAAAAGTTTTGATGAGATTGTGGATGGTTCATATCCAAAGGTTGTGATTATCGTATAATTTTGTCTTCACCTGCCATTTTAAGGAACCAATTGCCTATTGTGGTCCTGCAATAATAACTACTATAATTGTCTATTATAATGTAGCATTAAGGGAATAGCTCATCCAAAAAATGACAATTCTGGCTTTCTGAAAATAATTCTTTCTTTTTTGAAGACAAAGGAAAAAATTTTGATACTGCTATTTTTCAATACAAGGAAACTGAATGGTGACTGAGGCTATCGGTCGCTAATATTACGTCAAACATCTTCTTTTCTGTTTCCTGGAAAAAACAAAGTCATACAGGTTTGGAATATGAGATTAAATAAATAAAATTTTAGTTTTGGGTGAACTATCCCTTTTAATACTAGATTCATTAGCTGTTTCTTCTTCCGTCCTCCACTTATACATCCATACTGCACACCCACATTGGCGGCTCAATGGAGTTTATTGATCCTGTGTACAAAGTAGTTTGATAATGGATATTTTTGGTGCAGTCATTCTTCTTTGCACACGTGTTCTCAGGGTACTGCAGCATTTGCTTCTATTAATCATCAGTATGATAATACAGCCATAGTAACAATACAGATGTTAAAATCTACTTTTAAAGTTCATCATATTGGGATTTAAATGAACATAAATAAACATACACTATTTAGACAGTGCACAGTATCACCTCCACACAAAGACAAGACATCATTAGGATAACACAGCTGATATTAAGTCCAATGTGATGCGTCAGTGAGATTAACCGTGATATTGATAACCATGATTAATGAAGCTGTATTAATACTACACAAATGATAACATTGTGAATTATTCAGTGCCTGTATCTAGATGACTCTCCAACACAGTAGGTGATGCTATTGCACTCATTTGACATTATAACTTAAGAGACACACTGTTTACAAACTCTCTCTCTTCCTTTTTACACTTGTATTGAAAGATGCATTGGTCAAAAAAGGGAAAACACAAAATAAAGAAAACAATACATGAATTGATAACAATGTTTTTCATTGTTTTTTAAATTTCAATAGATACTGTGATAATACAAGTACCGCAAATTCTTTTGTCCATGATAAGCATGTAGTAAACATTTTAAAAATTTTATATTCCAATATTATTCAGCATTTTTATTGTTCTTTCACTTTCGTACTTTCTATTAACCATTAAAACCTCGTTTAGAGAGATGATGAACCGTTTAATGTTGTGTTATCTTAGTGTTATCAAGTTCTATATCATATAGCTGACAGCATTACTTTTACCTCTGTGTATGTTTGTGTGTCTGTGGGGGTGCAGAAGTGTGCATTTGCTATGGATCTGCCATTTTCAGGTTTTGAGTTGGTCTTCATTGTCATTGCTTTTACTGTCATGTGCTTATTTGGTCTGGCTGTTGTCTTCAGACATAATACAACATATGAAGGTAAACACACTTTCTTTATGCACACACTTAAGCACTGGATTTGTTGACTAGATCAGAATGTCATATGCTTTCGATGGCTGTGTGTGTGTCCAACAGATGACTACATTGAGACAGCGCAGAGGACAACAAAGAAAAACTCAAAGAAAAAACAGAGAGCCATCAAAACTAATACAGAGCTACCATGAACATACTAACACATACGCATTCTTGCGATATGTGTCCACTGGCGTGATCTAAGCGGAGCTAAGGATTGTGGGATGGACAGATGTAAAGCAAGCAACTCTATGAAGATGCAAGGCAACTAACGCCAGGTTTCATATCTTTGCAATATATGTATCTGATAGTGCTGGGGTTTTGCTTTGAATTTAGTTTGAATTTGTAATTACATATTTATTATTTTATATTTTACATATCATTTTCATGTTTTCATTGCTGCTAGGTGTTGACAAGAATGTATTAACATTTTATGTATTAAACATTTAATGAAAATTGTATGAATGTGAAGAAGATTTTTCATTACTGTAATTATGCAACGGCCTGTAGGAGGCATGTCCAATCTTTAATTTATTAGCAAGCCTCAAAGCAAAAGACCTCTGGCATTGTGGGTGGCATATGATGTCTCCTTTATCAATGTAGGAAATAAAAAGCCTGTTTACTGTTACGTTTTCTCTAAGCTCTCTCTGATTGGCTTGAATGTATGACCTTAATCCTTAATTACCAGTGAAGAAAGGTAAAGAGGATTTATTGATACCTAAAACTCCTCCCTTTTCCCTATCTAAATTAGCTTAACATTTATAATATAATGATTTAAAAATGTCTGGAGTATTGTCTTGGAGTTTTCAAGCAGTCTGGTGGGCAAATTGCCCTTCAGCCCTTCCAAAGGCTGTGGAAGGATGTGCTTTGCAAATAAAAAATGCAGGTTCAGATGAGTTGACCTAGGAACTGGAAACGCACCACAATCTGGTTCTATTACCATCGTGGCCTAAAGCAAAGCAATTAAACCCACAATGCTTCAGGACAGCTATCCCTGTAATTAACCTGCTGCCTAGTCACTTAGGATTATAGGCATCTGCTAACTCATTGGATTATATGGCCATTGAGTGATCTTGAAAATGGGAATAAATTCCTACCAGAATTTATAGGGATTTAAAATGTTTACATGACATTAAGATCCACTAATCTAGAGCAGACAGAGATAAATGAACAAAGAATGCATGCTGGTTTAAATAATGTATGGGGAATACGGATAGACTTTACAGACTGCACAGGGTTTGGTTTCATGATCACATGTGCTGTGGGTATCATCAGGGCATTTGGAGAACTTAAAAACTGAAGGCCAATTTCAAATGCTGTGTGTAAGTCTACAAAGAGCTAAAACAGTGCAAGAAGCAAATTCTTTTAAATTACAACAATTTGCACATGTATCTATTCAAAGAGATTTTCAAACTGCTTTTATATGTTCTGGCGCTGATAAAGATAATTATACAGTGTTATATTGTACATTTTTATAGACGTTTCTATGCATATTTAAATTCACTCTTCACACTCAATTTAAATTCACTCAAATTTTGATGTAATCATGACCTTAGGACCTTTATTAATTAATATTTAACAAATTTATTAATTTAATTAATATTATATTTATTATAATCTGCATACACTTTCATAGACTTTCATTCTTTTATAATAAGAATTCGGCATATTGAGCGCCCTCCAACGGTAGAAAAAAAGCATTCAAGCAAATGAATCGTATCTGAAGTCATTGCACACCATTAACAGTGCATACAGGAAAACAACCTGACTATTATTGACTTTATACAGGAATATGAGTCAACAATGAAAACATTCATATTTAATTTCTAATTTTATTTTAATATTTTCGTAACATTGCACTTAGTAAATGTAGAAACACCGGTATGTCTTACATGATGAATCTAAAACAGAACTAATGTGAAGTATAAATAAGAAAATGTGTGTGTGTGTGTTTATGTATGTATTTGTAGTATGCTACACTTTATGCATCTGGTTATGTGTAGGAACACAACATATGTTTAAGCTAAAGGAAGAGGGTATGTTGGGGGAGTTGTCTGGGTATGTGCTTCCTGGCAGTAACTACTTGAGGTTGTAAACTGCAGAAGGAGGTATTGTCTCTCTCACTCCCTCTCTCTCAGTGTGTGCGTGTCTGTGTTGTAAATGGGGGTAGGAATTAAGATTTGGAGGAAGAAAGGTTATGGGGAATGCCACTCTTATCTGCTGTTGCAACAAGCAACAAAGCTACACGCTGATAACACTTCCTGTTACACAGAACAATCATACAAATCATACAAATGCACTTGGCAGCAACAATTACACTCTCACTTTTAACTCAGAAAAAATAAACATGAAAGATACATGTTTACGAAAAAAAATCAAATTACTATTTAAGAATCTTTATTGCTGTTTAAACATATAGGTCATAATAATATATCAATATTAATAATAAATCTAATTTAAATATATAACACAATTTGTAAACAAAACTAGTCAAATTCATAACATGATAGTGAAATAAAGCAAAGATGGATCTAAATCAAACTGTTAAATGATGAACGGTTACTTCAGGAAGACAAATCATAATGTATTAAAAAATATATTCAACTTTCCTGAAATAACTTAAAATAACAAAATAATATTAATTAAAATAGGTAAGGGGGTACATAGGAAAATCTAAAACATTATATATTAATTATTAATTATATGTAATTAATATAAAAGGTTTTGAATATTGTTGGTTTCTCATTGCATTTGTGTGTGTTGAAGGGGGTGTTTATCTATTGATTGACACATTGTGTGCTCTTGATCCTGAGGGATGGACTCGACCTCTGCCTGGTGAAACAGAGGTGTAAGTGAGGTCAGTGTGTGTGTGTGTGTGTGTGTGTGTGTGGGTTTACTTTACAAATTTGGACCCAAAAGTCAGCAAACCCTGATGAAACTAAGCAAAACCTCCTGTTGGGGATGTCCTCATTTGTACGCTATGAAAATAAATAGTTTAAAATTGTAAAAACATTGTTTAACATTGCACAAAGTTTTCTCTTAGCTTTAAAATGCCTTTTGTGCCTCCTTCTCCTTTTATAGGCTATTTGTTGCTTTGTCTTTGAAATTAATCCCAATTGTAACAATTCTTATTTAATCCAGACCTAAATCCACCACAGATAACAGGGCACCAAATCCGTTTCTCCTTCACCACAAACTGCACCTCAAGGCTAGAAAATTGTCACTAAGGTTTGTCACTCAAATATGAGTGTGTCGATACAGTGGGTGGAGTCAGTGACCTGTCTCCTGGCAGCGGGATTATTTGAGCAGGCAGGTTAATCCAGGTAATGACATCTAATCCCCAATAAAACAAACCTTACAACACACGCAGACGCACAAACACAGTCACAGACATACACCCACCCGAACCATCAGCCAGTGCACTGTCTGTCATTTTAATGAACAAACTGACCCAAACATCTCAGCAAGCCTGTTTTCATGCAATATCTACATCTCTGTCTCTACGCAAGACTCTTTTCAATAGCTATCAGTCTCCATGGATACCAGGTGGCTCCGAATAAGAATGCAACTTCATTTGCATATTTAAATTAGGGGAATAAAGTCCAGAATGCAGAGGACAATGTAAAACACCAGGTAGAATTAGAAGGAACATTGAATATGGAATGTATAGCATTGATGAGAAACATTTTTGCAAACATCATAAAGCAGTAAATTACCCCAAGGATATCCGCATGAGCACACACACACACACACAAATCAACAAACTTAACACACATACACACACACTCAGATGGGGGTCAAAAGCTGGTTTTAGGACCGAAGTGTCAGCTGTTGGTCTGTCTCCTTACCTCGTCCATTAGCTACATGCTGGGTTCTAATCCTAATTGACATGGAAAAGACTCAGAGGATGTGTAGTCACACACACACATGGGTCACACAAACGGATGTTTAATAACGATGGGCAGTGTCTTTGACAACTGCATTATGAGACAAACATAATAAAATATAAACCTCACAAATTGACTGTGGCACCTATTCTATGACATGCTCAGTATTTCAAACGAGAAGATAAATTGACACACACACACACACATATAAGAAAGGTCAAAGAGTGGACGCACATATGGCTCACACACCATCGGCTTGGACACATATGCACTTAATTATGAACACAAACACACACTTACACTCCAACAGGTCAACTAATGCACACCCTCACACTTTTTCTATCTCTAAATCTGACCCCACCCCACACACATGCATTATTAATTAACTTTATTCATGTAAATACTCATACAAATGATCTGATATTTACTCATATTTGTTTGCTTGGTGGAGCTGCTACTTTATTTGCATATTATACTAGTTTTAAGTGCTGTCTTGCACAAACCGGGCCGTTTGCAACTCTGGATCATCACAATGCACACGCACACTGGGACACAAACGTTCAGGGTATCTGTAAATCTAATAACATTACCATATTGGACCCATAACACAAGCAGAGTGTGGTATCTGTCCAGTTCAGTATCAAATCACTAAACAATAGCTTGAACACAATAGAGGCTGTACTAAAATAAATCTCTCTCTCTCTCCATCAGTAACTCAGTAGGACTCTTCCATTATTCACTCTGTTGTTGGGAAAACAATCTTTGCTACTTTGTCTCTACTGCTGTGGGTCTGTTATACTTGTACTTGAGCTCAAGGGACTCTGCGCAGCTTCATTTAGTAGAACATTTATGTGCAAATGTTAGCAGTTTGTGATAAACATTGTTCCTGAATTAACAGAGGCTAAATTGAAATCCTAGCCTAGCCCTTCATGTAATCTATCTTTATATTTGTGTGCTTACAAACTGCATTATAATTGTATTGCTTTGGCAATCTGTTTCAGTTCTTTTGTCTACTTTCTGACTATAAGTCAGTGAGTAATTTACTGCCTCCAAACACGCAAATCCATATTTTTGACAAGAAAGGTAGATGTTAGCTCTAACAGACTTTGGCCAGTGTGTAAGTGTGTGTCAGACTGGCTCTCCTGTTGTGAGGTTTTGTTCTGGGTAGTGAAGTACAATAGTAGCTCATTAGTAAAGAGAGAGTTCATAGATCCAACAGCTACACTATAATCAGCACTTCACAGCTCGTTCACACACACACACACACACACACACTTAACTGACTAGCCAACCGCATCTGACCAGTGCTGAAGTAATCTCCAAAAACAGTAAAAATAAACACACTCATGAGCACATTTATAGACAAAAACACATATAAAGAAGAAATAATTAAGGTTGTACACTATTTGTTTCACTAATCAAATACAAGAAATCAGAGACAATGAACATGTTAACTCTTTAATAAAGGCTCATATTTTACCTCATTAAAGAACTACATTAAAGCACACAAGATGCTTATTGGAACATTTTCAAATCATGCTCAGATAATAAGTTTAGATATAAAAGATATATGTTATAACTATAAATATATGTTATTTGTTACAACCATTACAAGATATGCATTTAGCTCAGAGGCATGCTGGCATTAAAACAAAATGTGGACATATATGAAAATATGAAATTCATGTAAAGTTTACTTCTCCCTTGAATTATTATATTAATAATATAATTTTTAAATTACAATTTTACCAGAAGTCTCATACTTTATGATTCTCTGTATGTCCTTCTTTTCTACAGTGTCCTAAGAACATGCACTGAAAATACATACTGGATATCCATGCCCTCTGGTTAACAATACACACACACACAATTACTATACTCTGTCCTCAAACCTCACACAGACCTGTTGCTCTGTTACTCTGTCCTTTTTACTCTGTAAAAGTCAGTTTACCACAAGACATGTTTCATTACATTTCTAAAAAAATTCTCCTAACACACACTCACAGACAAAGGATCTTTAAGACTTTTGTGTATGGGGGATATACTTTCTGTTAGCTCTATTACCTAATACATGTGGGGTCAATATGTGCAATGCAAAATATGTGTGTGTGTGAGTGTGTGTGCCTCATGTCCCCACCCAGTTTTAGGTCGTCCACACCCCTCATCTGTGCCTTTTCCACCCTTTAGCTCTCTCCTCCCCTTTCTCTTGTCTGTATAAAGAGGGGGTTAAGCTACATTGTCCTGACTGGACAATCATACCAATCAGGTCATCTGTCTAGATATCTATCCATCCCTGTGAGGAGAGAAAGAGAAGACGATTTGGAACTTTGGAGAAAGTTGGAGAGATAGAGCTACATCAACCGCGTGGCGCATCTCTTTTAAACAGGCTGCGATAGAAAACGCTGAGACCGTTAGTTATAAGAGGATTTCTACAGTTATCTACTCGTTAACATAATTTGCCCTCCGACGTAACGGAGGCTCGGTGGTCCGAACCTCAGATACAGCATCACCATGAGATTCTTCCATCCTCTGTATCTTCTTCTGTTGCTTCTGGCAGTACTGCTCGTCACCAGCGCAGACAAACAAGGTAAAGAATTACTAATGTTCAAAGGCGACTTTTGCACTTTTGCGAATGAGACAGGTAGCCCAGGACGAATGCACACGTACGCCAAGTGTCAAAGTTGTTTTAAGTAGCCATTTAAATGTTTATATTTAAATGATTCGCAAGACATAATTGTAAAGAGAGTTTGAAAGTGCGGTATTAAAACATATTTATTTCACTCAGTTTTGCTATAGGCATATGGATATATGAATTAAGATTAATGTAAATGTTTTTACATATTAATGTTTTGAGAATTCATGTTTTGTTAAAATATTAAAATGTACACACAAAATACAAATCTGGATCAAGATGTTTTAAATTCGTATTTCTGAAGGGACGATACAAGTGTTACGAATTACAAAAAGTATTCTACTGCATAAGAGAGACGGGCAAATGAATGAAGAAGTAACTTAGTCTATGCGTTTGACTTTAAAATAGCAAATTACTATATAGAAAATTCTCTTCGAATCTAGTTAATTTTTTCCTTGTCCAGTTTCAAGAATCACTGTTGTACATCGGGGTTAGGTTAATCAAGTTACAATCAAGTAATAATAAACAAACACGCACAGAATCAGTATGTGAAGTGGTGTAGATTAGTGGTTTAAGAGCTGCGGTCGAGACCCCAAGGTTGTAGATTTAAACCCCAGATGATTTTGATCAATAATTCTTTGGTCACCTTTGCTTTAGTAGTACCCCCTTTAATTTTTAATTCGTTAAATTACTGGTTAAACGTCAGCTTAATAACTCATAAATTTAGATTTGCTTGGCAGTGCTCATCAGTGGTCTGTGCTCAGTCATGGCTGATTTAGGGTCACCGTTTTGAGTGGATTTTAAGTGGCGCTTGACGCCTCTCAGCAGCTCTGCGTCTCAACATACTCCAGAGACCAACTTGAAGCGAGTCTCATTTGACCCTAGGGCGTGTAAATTGATCTTATATTATAATAGATCTTTATTATTGTGTTTTTATATGGTATAATTTAATTTTGCAGCGTATTTGCCAATACGGAGTGTGTGGGGGAATCAATATTGTTAAAAGTTATGTTGGAAAAGTTTTGGCACATTCGTACTGTAACTGTATTGTACGTGGGACGCTCTACGTGTATAAACTCTTCATCTCCCGCTGCTGTGGCGGCTATGCACAATTAATCTGGTGCCCGTGGGCGATCAAGCACCGGCATTCATTGTTAGTCACGATGTTAAGCACAATAGGTATAAAGCATTAGCATAGGGTTACTGCGGTGAAAGAGAGAAAGAGAAGGAGGTACATGGAGTTCGCATAGCTTTAGTCAAAGGCAAATATAAAAGCGCATGGTTCTGAAGAGCATCTCCTCCCGTGGGTATCACGCCATTGTCCTTGCGCCTCTGAGAGAGGATCTAATAGCTGCTTATGTAGGGAAGTCGCATGACGGTTATCAGCAGAACTTCTGATTGTTATATTGCCCCCCAGATTGTTTGTTACCTACTGGGGGTCCATTCATTTTTATTTTATTTCAGGTAACACCCCAATTAAGGGTGTAGATCCTGGGTGGGTTCTGGGGTATGGGCACATCCCCCAGCTTTAAGACTGAATATCAGATTGTAAATATTATAATCAATATTGTAAAAATTCTTCCTTGACCCCTTCCCCACCCTTGGCATTCAATTTATCACAGTAAAAACCCAATTATATACAGTATGCTGTGTCCATGCATGAGGGATGATGTAAAAAGTTTACAGGTAAAAGGAATACATTTAGGTTTGCATTTACCCTGCCTATTACTTAAAGTGTTTCATTTGCCTCATTTTTCAGATTTTCTCAACCTGAGGCGGAAATATCGTAGACACTGCCCAAAAAAGCGCTGTCTACCTCTTCACTCAAGAGTACCTTTCCCTTGAGGTGAGTGACACACACACATTTTATTTTTATTATGCTTTGGAATGAGCAAATATTGAATAAGGGCTATCAAAGCACGACACATTGTTCAAGAGGAGCATCATTAGAAAACCCAAATTTTGACATTCCTTGCAACTATTTACCAGCAAATAATTGTAAAATACCTCAAATAACTTTTGGGACTCCTCGACAACACACAGCAAGTCTTGCATACAAGTGTGTGCAGATCATTTAGGACTGGAGTTTACCACTCCATTGTGATCTGTTCAGAGAAAAAACAGCCACATTAATTAACAAACCTCCTGTAAGATCTCCAGCAGCCTAAAGCCACAGTGGAAACAAACAGAGAACGAGCAAGTAAGAGAGGAAAAGACTATGAGTAAATACCCTGTACTAAATGAGCTGGGAAATTATTGGATCTTTATAGCAGTGAGACTTTCTCTTGGACTGAGCGTAAACACAAACACTCCACTCCCACCCTCACACACACATACACACAAAAGAGACTGGAAACCTATACAGCCCGAGCAGACACACACACACACACACACAGACGAGAAAAGCCCTACCCCCATAAATACAAACCATTTTAACTATCTGCCACACACACAGTAAAGCTTGGGTGGGACTCAGAGAAATGTCAGCCCTCAATACACCTGGCATCCTTTAATGTACACTATATAAGCAGCCAAACTATACAAAGTTTCATGAGAAGAAAATATAAAATTATTACAAGGAGTAACAACAAGTGGCAAATCAAATTACACACAAGTACCAAATAAGCTAACAAGGTGCGTCATGAGGCTGAATAGATTAAGTCTGTTTGTGCAGGTTTGGCTAAACATGATGGCTGAATTTTTGAAAATATCTTGACAAAAATGTTGAAAGCCAATTTGCGAAGACATTTTTGGTCATATTTGAAAGGCTAATAAATCATGCTTTTGTTTTAAATCTAACAATTAAACTGCGTAGTTTTGTAATATTGTACTATAATATTGTAAGCAGGTTTCTATGAGGTCTGGGTTTAAGTGGAGTTGGGTTTTGTAATATAATTTATACAGTATAAATAATTTACATAGTATTAAAAACCATTGCATCTATGAGAGGTCCTGACCAATATAGCTTCTAAAGTTGTTACGTAGAGAGCAAAGCACAAAGATACCAAATAATAAAGTGCTAGCTAGTCTTGCATACATACAAATACAAATAAGTTAATTTGTATTTATCTAGAAATAAATAAGGTTTATTTCTAGAAATCCATGTACTTCACTACACACATATACTCAATTTAGTATGACAAAATGGGTGAGGGGAATCAGAGTGCATTCTGGGTGGGTGTTAATGTTGAAATGTGTGTGTGTGATGTGACACTGTATCTGTGGGGACACATTCACTGTGACAGCCTACCGGAGCCGCCTACTGTTTTCAGACTGTCCACAGAGGTTGTCACCTTTAACCTTTACTCTATGACCCCCACACAATGAGCCAGGGCTAGTCTGGAGTTAACAAAACACACATATATAAATATATACAGAAACAATGTCCAAAAAACCACACAAAGATCAGCCCAGGAACACTTAATATGCATTCTATAGTATGAAATAATTGTGAATAACTCCTTAACTCTTTTATTACAGGTTTTACCAGTGAATATATGGTCAAACAGGAGACAAATCTACACACTTGAATTCATCCATATGATGATTTGGACATCAAGAACCAAACAGCTGGATTACCAAAGGACAGCATTGTAACAAATGTCAATGAAATGAGAATCAAATCGAAACACTCACTGAAGACTGATATATCCCCTCATATACTGTAACTAACTATGCCTATCATGTGAGTGTTAATGAGCAAGCCATGTGGACTTCCACTCCAACCAAAGAAGCTGAATACTCCATCAGTTTAAGTTTGCCATTGTAAATAGTAAAGGACTGAAATGTGTTTATATGTAAGTTATGCACTTCAAATGTTTTATTATTAACCTGCTTAAATAAAAAGCGTATTGTCGTTTCAACAAGGCTCAGTGTGTCTTAGCTTAACTGCTACTGTATCTGAACAGATGCCAGTATCTGGTAGAGGATGGCGGCTGCAACATTAAGGTCATGGGTTTGAGTCCTAGGGAATGCATGTAGCTTTAATTTAGTATCTTAAATGCACTGCAAGTTCCTGTGACAAATGCATCAATTTCATGTCTTTTTAAACAGCAACATACAATAGAGGTCTTTCATTCAATAACAGCTTTGAAAATTTTCTTTGCTGCACTGTGACAATTAGACTGCCTGGTATTGCAATTAAGTATTGTTCTGGTTTTGACAGACAGTTTGAGAAAGTGCTTTCAGAAAGGTCAAAATACCAGATGATGATTTTTTTTAGATTAAAGACTAGATTTTTCCTTGTATGTTGACAACTATTAAAACAGATGATGTTGCTGTATTAGTAACAGCTATACTTTTTATAGCCTTTTCCAACAAATTATTGATTTTTTTCATTTACAATCTGCATGTGGATTTATAGTACTATAGATGATCTGGGTCAAGTTTTACTATCATGTGTACTATGAGCAGATTACAAAAACAATATGTAGTAAGGGCACACCACCTTGTACTGAAACAAAATGCACTGAAATTGTATTCCAAAAAAAGATGCTTTAATCAATTTATTCACATTAGTTTACATAAAAAGTCAGTAGTCCGAACTAAAAAGGTCAGTGTTTCATTCCGAGAATCACAAACACACTATCTGACCAATCTTACACAGAAAAGCAGCACTGATCCACTAAGTCAAGAAACAAATACAAATTACTTGACAAATTAAGCACACAACATTAGCATTACCATCATTCCCTTTCTTACACGGATGAATTAAGACAGTTACATTTTATGTCATTGAGATGTATCCTAATTCACACTACAGACACACACACACACAAACAAACAAAAGTAACATGTTAAAGCTTTTAGTTGGATAACACGATCCCGCTATCCCAAAACCTAATAATGAGCATCTTTAGTGAACATTGCTGCAAAAGAGGTTTTTGACTGCCTAATTGCAGCCATTGTATAGTCAAACTTGTCGTCATGGAAACGTGAAAGCGTCATTAGAGAGGTTACCGGGGTTCGTTTCCCACCAAAAAGCCTTCTGATCAGTCAGCCACGGCTGCCGATGCCAGTCAAGATAAACGCGTGCACTCGCACGCAACCCTTCAGAGCCATCACATCCGCAAACAGTCCTGAGTTACTCTCTCTGTTCACACGCATCAGTCTCTGATTTGCTGAGCAGTGAGGGTGAGGATTCTCTTGCTCAGGAGAGTGTTGTGATGTTTCAGATAATCAATCAGGTCTGCCTGCTTTTCCACCACTTCATCCAGACTGGAGCCGTCCCTGAGAAATAAGGCACAGGCAACACACACCTGTTTCAAATGTCCGCAGCACATGGGCTTGAAATGTGACTGTGTGTGGTTATGAAAACACAAGTCCTGTGATTCTCAAACTGTGGTCCATGAAAAACTTTAAGCGGTCCGCAAGCTGATTGGATGAATTAAAAAATACTTCCATATAAATTAAATTATAACTAATTATACTAATTTAACTGATAAACTGATTAATAAACAATAACCACAAATGTTCTGATTGTGTTAACATTACATTTTCCATTTCTGCCATCTTGCTTCAATAATGTAACGCAACAATATTTATGCAGCAATGTTTGGTTTAATTTCTCAGATAGCGACACTGGGTCATTTAGGTAAAAGTAATTAATTTGATCTAAAAGTAATTAATTTTAATGACGTAAGAACAAAACCCACAGTTGGGAAAAATTAGGCTATTTCAGTTGCTTTGGGTAGAGTGTGGTTTCCAGTTTGTTCACCACTGTACCAGTCAAAACAAGACATTGTATTCCACTACGACACTCCGGTTGTGATCACTTTCCACTACAATTTGGCCTTCACTTGTGTGTGTGTGTATGTGTGTGTGTGTTACCTGAAGCCTGTCTCTGTGTGCACATCACTGGAGCAGCCGTGAGATCGCTCCTCTTCATTCACATCAGGACGCGGTCTCTTGCTATTAAACTTCACCACGTGTACTGAAACACATGGAGTACAAAAAGATAATGTACAAGAACAAATGTGTAGCCTTCTTCATCACTGCCTCTCATTCTGTCTTCCTTTCAATAGGAGAGAATATAGAGTGAGGTCCAAAAGAGTTGAAAATATAAGATTTTCTTGCTTTCAATGAAGCAAACAAGATGTTATTTGAAACACTTTCAAATCGTGCTGGCAGAAAATGTACATTAAAAATGTACATTAATTAACATACATTTAATCATTTTAGTTGTGCTGCTGATTGAAATAGCTGCACCACAGAAACATTTTAATGAGTGACTTTGTTTCACAAGGTCTTTCACATTAGTTTTGCCCAGCCAGGCATTTGACTACAACAAAAGTTCTGATGCTTTTTTGGATACAGGCAAAGATCCAGAGATATATTATGGCACAATGATTGATGTGAGTGAAAAAATTAACACTGCAGTATTGATTGCAAGTGATTGTACAGTAAAGTTAACAGGGCAAATATGCAGAGACTTTAAGTACAGTAAATTGTAAAAACTAGGGCCCTTACCCAGGGTAATTATATTAGCCAATCAGAATAGCGCTTACTATATCTAGTGTAGTGTAGAGTGTATGCATGTGTACTGTGTGTGGTCTTGGTATTCATCATGCCATGGGGACCAAATGTCACCACAAGTAGTAGTAACACCTGTACATTAGACCATGTGGGGACATCTTTTGGTCCCCATGCAAGCCTATAAATGGTTCAGAATGATCTTTTTTAAAAATCTAAAACAGCGGAATGTTTTCTGGAAAACATTTTTAAAAAGTACATAAAGTTTTTTTTATTGTAAAAATAAAGAACGTTTTCTGTGAGGGGGTCAAGTGTGTTGGTTAGTTTACATTATTTATAACTAGCTACGTATAAAAACATGACCATGGTGTATGTGTTACATCCGATGGTGAAAGACATCTCACAACATGATCCAGGTGTGTGAAGACACACATTCAGTACAGAACACGTTCAGTGCAGTTATTCTTTATGGTGAGGTGTGCAGGGAGACGCATGGCTGGCACGTGTTGTGCGTTTTGAAGGTGTGAGAACGCACAACAACTGTGTTATTTCACACGTTGCTTGTTTCCTTTCTCACACCCTTAATGTTTCTCAATCAGCAAGCCTGCCTTCTCTCTCCACTGCAAAAGAATAGCAAGTTAAACAAACAGAAACTAAAAACAGAATCTCATACGGAGATTCCAGAGTTCACAATATGTTGATAAAGGAATTCAACTGGAAAGTAAAACTAAACTGAAAATGAATGAAAGTGCGAACTGGATGCCAGTGAACTACTTTTGAGGGTTGCTGGTGCTGGTGTGCACTTAACACAAGACAAAATCTTCTTGGCAAAATCCTTGTAAGGCAAGTTGGTGGCCATCTTAACACCTAAGTAATACACATACAGTTCATGTCTATTTGAATGGAGACTGAAATCTTTTAAAACCATTCAAGATGAGAAAATCTGACAACAGTTTCATAAATTATTTAATTCTGACAAACAAACGCAGGACAGTTCATCTAAGGTCCCAATAATTTCCTGAAAACTTTCTCCATCTGCTTTAGTTGAACAACTATGTACCTCCACCACAAATGCATGCCATTGGTTGAGCCCACGTCAGGCTGGTTGGGATGCTCAAGCAAAGATGGATACGTTTTGCAACTAAACTCAACTTTCAGTTCCAAAAACCCTTATTGTCAATGAAACTATGCTACACAGGTACTTACTCCTAACTGCTTTTCTGGAACTGATAACTTAGTAGTAGTGTTTCAAAGTGTTTCGTCAACTAGGAGTTTAAGGTAAGTGACAAAGTACGTTTTTGGAATACCCCTCAGAACAACATTTGTTAGCAAAGTGTTCACTTTTAGGGGAATCTACAAATAACTCTCATAGTTGTCAATGCACTTTAAGCTTGAATAGAAAGAAGTATTTTGTTCTTGAAAAGTTACACACCTCATTTTAAACAGAATGAGAATACAAGTCGTGGCACACAGCGCAAACATATCTAAAATGGTCTACACATCAACCACTCAAAAATATCACGAAATCTCAGGGTCTCTGAATACATTCTAATTACACCATAATCACCTAAAACAGCAGCACACATACAGTACAAAAACCTCAACACTGTTCCTTACCCACACCTGCCCATCCCACCACAAACACACCAATCAGATAAAGCTGCTCTTTCTTCAATCACCTGCAGGAAATGAGGGCCAACAGACCATTGAGTTAGGCAGGAAGGGATTCTCTCTTTAGAGATAATGAACACCTTTTCTCTCGCTCTGAAGTGCCATATAAGTGCCAACAATTTTATCAATTGAAATAGTACATTAAGCTATTAAACATTGATTTGAGACAAATTAGCATGTTGTGTATGTGTGTGAGAGCTTAGCTATGTAATGTTGAAAGATTATTAAGGGTAATTAGTCACTTCTGTCACCACACATCAAGAATAGTCTTACAGAATGTTTAAAGAGAAAGAGTGACAGGTATTCAGATATATGTGTCACATTCCTCATATCTTTGTTAAACGGCAGTGCTTCCCTACACCATAAAAATAAACACCATTACAATAACCCAAACTCACACACAGGCCGCAGCTACAGACCTCTCATAAACACAATTTCACACTAAGATGGTTTACACACTATTTACTAAACCTTACCTTTAAAAACCTAACCCACCCCCCACAAACACAGACAAACCTGATGACATTTTTAGATTTAAAGCTAAACACTGAGCTGACCAATTTATGGGCTTTTCCTAAAGTAAAGACCACTTCACATCTCCTCACAGGTCAATTTGGGGTATTACTAAATTTGCGAGGACATGTGGCCCCTAAAGTACACAACCGTGTACATGTGCAACCACACCCCTGTTGTGGGCCAGATCAACAATTCAGGTCAATAATTCATAACAAATTGTGCCAAGTCATGATATCTGCAGAACTTTTGACTGCAGATGATGTCACTGAATTGCATTTTTATCAGCTTCTGTTATAGTCTGTTATTTTTTTCAATCTAACCCAATTCCATCTCTTCTACTCCCTCCCTCACTTCATCACTTCTTTTACATTTATGCATTTGGCATATGCTTTTAACCAAAGCGACTAACAGTACCTTCAGGGTATACATTTTATCAGTATGTGTGTTCCCTGTGATTCGAACCCACAACCTTTGCGCTGCGAACACAATGCGCTACTAACTGAGAGCAACTTTTAAATGTCTCTCCTGTAGAGTTCACTCTGGACGTGACGGGGGCAAGCGCATCTTCTCTGTGCGTTGCGGTAAAACAATGCAAGTCCCAATCACCTCCCTCCCTTCCTCGCCCCCTTTGAAGGGCCCTAAAATTCCTTTGAAGTGCAGAGGCGGCATACGGCCCATACAGAACGCTGCATTCATGTACAAATGAAGAAAGAGAGGCAGAGATAGAACATCACAGAAGAGACTTCAAAGACCCTGAAGCTTGACTCTGACCTAACTGCACCTTCCTTTAGGAAGAGGGACAGATAGATGGATATATGGATGGGGGAGATAAACGGCGAGTAAATGGACAGAGATTGCCCGTTAGCGTAATGAACGTGGATCTGGAGATGCACGGCAACTAAAACTGATTCACTGAGGAAATCTGTGCTTGACGGTTCGGGGACCACCTCATGCATACAAAAATACAGGAAGAAGTTTCCGATGCATCTCATTATTAATCTAATCTAAAATAATGTAATCGGGCTACATTTAATGTAATATCTGCAATCACATGCAATAAGGTCTACCTATAGATCCAAACACCTATGTAGATTACTCTACACAAGTTTACTGTCTCACACGCATCAAGAATTCCATAAACCAAAACAGGAGGTGACAAAAATGGTCCCTTCATCGCATGCATACTTCGTGGAGAGTGATATATGAGACTTTGTGATATCTGCTGATAAGGTCATTGAGAATGAAGTAACCTAGTGAGGGTGTGTCCCTATAGATAAGTGTGGTCAAGCTTCACTTCACTAATCATCTGTGGAATCCAGGCTCTGATTCGAGAATGTGTGTAAGAGTGTGTGTGTGTCAACAGTAGGACAATGCCATGGTGTACTAGGGTGGGGTGGATTCAGGTTGCCTTTGGCAAAGATGAGCCTGGGACCATAACAAACCTCTTCCCCCACGTTCTGTATTTCTCCTTGACGTTCCCTCAAATATTCTCTTTCTTCTTCATCTTTGACCATAGAAGAGAAGAGCATAGCTTGATATTTTATGGCGAGCACAAAAAAGTAACAAAGCATGGAGACACAAAGAGATGAAGAGAGAATCAGAATCTGAGTGCAACAACAGCTGCTTGGTGTGTTTCTAAAGGGGGTTAAGACAAGAGCTTGGGCATTGTAATGCATGCTGGTTAGCTTCTGGGGGAGGTGTGTGTGCGGTCCTTTGTATAAAAATGCAGCCTTTAGGAACATATTTAGAAATTTTTCCATTACCTGCCGAGATGTAATTTATGTGAATGTACGAAAGAGAAAGATGAGTGCTTACCAGAACAAAATACTAAGTGATTTCCCTCTGTCCTATACTCATAGATGCAGATTGTGTGGTTACAGTAAGGTCCCAAAATCTGAGGGAACTAGGGAAAATACTTGTATCTTGTAAACCTCACAATCAAATACTTAGTTTCAAATGATTTTATTAGCAATTTGAAGAAATAGCATGAATTTCTAAATTTCTTAGTGTTTGATTTCAAAATGGCCTGAAATTCACAGGTTTGTGTAGTTTATTCAGAATGATTAAGACAGAAACATCACTCTAAACACAGATTTCATTGGAATAAAAACACAGAATTTCAATGTAATCTTTGACTTTTGGACCCCAAATTCTACACTGGTTGTGTATGTGTACCTGTGTATCTGATCAGGCATATAAATGACAGTAGTAGCTCCAGACAGATGATGGTCAGCAGGAGATACACTGAGAGATTCGTCACTCTTGCATCCAGTAGAGAGGATGGAGCAGCTACAGTCAGGACTGCTGCATTACCTGTGTGAGGAGGAGAGTCTGCTTATATGATAGCTGGGGGTATTGATCCACTCAACCAATAACAATGACTAAAAGTTAAATTACTTTTAAATTACTTTAATTCAAATTTGTATCGCCTTTGCTGTCATTAAATTGTATTATGTAAAAAGCCATACCGTAAATACTCACTTATTTGGTGATATGATTCAATTACGATGCTTTTCTATATAAGAAAAGGCATCACGAGACACAAAATCTATAATTCGGTCAAGATTCAGTTCACTGATGACTCACAACTAGAGAATAGCCTAGATGTACTGCCATCTAGTGGTCATTTGTGAAATATTATACTGTTATTTTGTATAAGGGCCCAATACTTCATACTGGTAAAAACGGTTTTTTATGAAGATTCGATTAAAAAAAACAACTTTTTGTTTTTGATTAAAAAAACAACTTTTAACTGTGGTCTTCTGTTGCATGGACAAAGAGTCAGAAAAAGATACCTATAAATTCAGGGACAATGTGGTATTAAAGAGAAACATTTTACCTGCAGAGTGAATAAGCAGGGGAAGGTTTTTAATTCCTTTGGTCATTCTGTAGAAGTTCAGGTAACCTCTTCGTCTCACAGTGCAATGGTGATGCTGGACAAATCTATCATATATAAAGACAAGCACCCATAATGCCACTTTGCCCAGCAACACCACAGTCCTGGAGTCAATGCCCTGTAGCGCTGCGGTACATTGAGCTGAATGCTCATCAGATATCCAGCAGAACACAGCGATTACTATACACACAACCACATACACCACCTGCAGCCAAAAATAGTAAAAAGACACAGAAAGCTTCAAATGAAAGTAATTCACAAGTAGTGAGTGCAAATTAGTTTCACTAAAAGCGTTTCTAAATGGTTGACAGCAGTAATGCCTTGAAGGTGCTGTATTTCTGTGGTTAACACAATGTTCACATGAAGAGTCACTGTGAAGTTTAAAGTTAACTGTTATAGTTTTTAATTTCCTGCCTCAGAGAACTGAACTGTATCAAAACCTGCACCGTTTTTTTGAGAAGCTTATTAAAGAAACAGTTCACCCAAAAACAAAAGTTTTTTAATCTGTATAGAGCTGTTTTTCTATACAATCATGGTTTATAGTGACTGAAGCTGACAAGCTCCAAATAAAACACAATGTGCACCACAAAAGTAGTCAATACGACTATATCACAAGTCTTTTGAAGCAATATAAATGTTATAAAAGAAACAGAAAAATGCGTTGACGTCACACTCCATATTTATGATCATTCATTCAAAACTTGATTGGTCATAGTGCGTCATGGTAGCAGCAGTTTAACTGATGGAAATGAACAGGATTTAAAACTTGACGAAAGATGTCCAGTAAATCCCAACTATAATGTCAGTCTGTTTCTTACCCTGAATAAAGTGCATGAGTCATACGGACTACTTTGTCGTATTAAGATTAATGGCTTTGAACTTTAATTTCTATATTTGACCTCAGATCACATTTATTAAAAGAATGTGTATGTGATTACAAGGATCTATTTCTGTACTTACATGTAAAACTGAGAGAACCCCCACTGCCCAATGAGTGGGTAATTTCTGAAACTCTCTCCTGATCGCTGATTCAAGTGCACCTTGGGAAAGAAACGGCCCGCCGATCAGAGGGTCCTCGTCGGTACTTTGCGTAAAATCTACATTTGTGTTCTGTGTACACAAAGGCCACAAAACAATCAAACATTGTGCATTGTAAGAGTCATAGCATGCATACACAGCTACTTGTTACTTTGAAGTCATGCATTTCAAAGTCCTCATTTATAAGGTGTATTAGGGCCCCATAATGACTGTCTATTTCACAAAAATTGTAAACGACTCATATCACTAGCTAAACGACCTAGAAAATAGCTCCATTATGCAAAACATTAAATGACAAGTGCCTCATTAGAAAGAAGGCCCAAATAGGTTTAGGGTAGGTAAACTCTAACCGTAAAGTCACTGTATACTCACTTTACTGTTACAAACAGCTTGTCATAAGCCATTTAAAAATTTAAATGTGAAAAACTGTAAATTCGTTACAGCCCTTTTATGCATTTATTAACATGTAAAAACAGCGAGAGAAAAGGTCTTTATACACACGCCGTGTGCCGAAGTGCGTTCAGACTCCATCACATCGCCTGATCATTACACACGAAGCCAAAATCAGATTTAAGCAAAAGGCGCCGACAAAACATTTCTAAATTTAACTTCCGCTTGCAGAAGTGACTCACGTGACGCAGGCTTTGCTAATGAATATGAATATATACGTAAAGTCCATCCTTCAGTGTTTGACAGGTGTTGGGGAAAGCACGACGTAAATACATGAATATTAATATATTTCGTAAATTCGCCAGAGCCGTTGAGTTTATTTGTTTATTTGTTATTTATTTTTGTGTTGTTTCATTTTCATTTGTTTTGTATTATAAACATATGAACTGCTTATTGAAGAGGATTTTAGATATCTTCCCCAATGACTTATGTCATGTAGTGTTTGTTATTTTGTTATTGATTAAACGATATTGGTAAGGCGAATCGAAAGCTTTGCTGATACCAGCCCTTCTAAATATCACAATAAAAGTCATGCTTGCAACATGCATGAGTTTTTTTTTGCCACCTGGTGTCGCTGTTTGATGAGTTAAGCGTGTGACCGACGGTCGAGCAAAGTTTAAAGATGGCGGCGACCTGTGTGTGGAAACCATGTGAAGAATCAGGGCAGGATGCGTTTATCGGTAACGTTTAAATGTTAGAAAAAATATAGAAGTGCTATAATATCAACTCGGCGTCGTTTTTCCATTCCGATATAATAATCTATAATTACGTACGAGTGCTTCATGTACACACGTGAAAATGTACCAGACCCACGTTCGAATAATAAATAAATCCAGACAGTTATTTGTATAACCCTTTACATAATGCATATCGTTTCAAATCAATTTTATGTATGCGCAATTCAATATCATAAAATACATAAAAAATACGTAATACGTCGTCTTACATCGCAGGTTGTGGCAGCATTGATGTCATCAGTTATGTGGTGGATTTTGTATTTATTCTTTGTTTATAACTCAAAATTCTGTTTTTATAGTTAAATTCTCTAATGGACATTTGAAAAATGCAGAACAGCTGAACGTCGGAGTCTTTAAGCATAAAGATACTGTCAACCCGAGAAAGAAAACTAGACGGATTGTGGTAAAACCATAATTGCAATTGCGGCTTATGTTGGGGTATATAGAGGCTAGAATGGAGATAAATCTGGTTAATTTTTGTGTTCTCATTTTAGGTCGCAGAATCAGACAGGCTTTCTTATGTTGGAAGCAACTTTGGTTCTGCTTCGTTGCAATGTAACAACATGTGCAGGTGAGAGCACCATACGCATTATACCATACTATACTTATCAATAACATAACAAATTGTATCTTTTACTGATGTAATTGTTGTTTTCAGGTATTTTGTGGGGGTCCTTGACAAGACCACTATGCAAATGAAGGTTCATAATGCTCAGCTATTCAATATGCAGCCTGCAATGCCAGGTAAATATGCTACATCTAACTGCAGCTATGAGTCATTGTGGCTTGTTTTTCTAGACAATATAAATGAATTAGAAAAGACCACTGTTGAGTTTATATTATGTCTGACTTAAGATGAAGCAGCGACAGCCAATGAAAACACAACACAAGATGAAACATACAGAGACAAGGTGAGTGTATGGAAGCATACTGTTTAATTACTGCTTTATTTTGTTAGTTACATATTTGCAGAAGGACACCTTTAATTTACGCAATCAGAGTGGATAACAAGTGTTTGCCATGGAAACGGTTTGGATCACTTTAGAGTTGGACATTAGCTAGTCTGTTTTTGAAAATAAGCTTATTAGTCTCTGCCAAGGCCATTATAGTCCACCCACCAACAGAGTGATAATATTAGACAGGCTAGATGTTTGTGGAGATTTAGCAGTGCTTTTTAACTCAGCATGGAGTTAGAACTCTGGGGCTGTAAACATTCCCCTGCTAAGAGACAAGGCCATGCACACCAATTCCCTCTGGTTCCCAGCATCTCTGTAAATGAAGCCAGTAAACCAAATACAGCTAATTGAAGGAAGCATAGGCGGTGTTGTGCCGAATTTTGACTCAGCGAGATTATGACTCCATTCTAAGGCTCATATTTCATGACGTAATCCTAACCCACCACTCAACCTAATCCTAAACTTAACCATACTGGGAAATGAGGGAGTCAAAATCTCTCGGGAGTTAAAATTTAGCACCACACCGGCATTGTGCTGCTCTGTGAAGATATTCAGTGTGTGATGATAAATGGTTAAGGAGTGGAGGGTTTTTTGATGGACATCTTGTTTGATATATGTTCTCTGTCTGTCAGGTGGAAGCTCTCATTGAAGCATTCGGGACAACTAAACAGAAGCGTGCGCTGAGCTCCAGAAGACTCAACCAGGTGGAAAACGATGCACTGCAGAAGGCTGTGGCTTGTGCTGTCGACAATGTCATAGATCAGAAAGGAGTGGAAGGTAATTATTAAAGCTTTCTCACAATGTGGTGGTTTTATAGGCTTGTCTCCTGCATTGACAGTTAAGGTCGAACCATAGTGGATTTTGCAGATACTGATAACCAATTAATCAGTTATTATTAAATGGGATCTTTATAGTCAATGTAAAATGTGCTGAATCCTCATACACAATTTATAATACCGATTTAACCATAAATATTTTATAATTGCGTAAATAAGAAACATACTGAACAGTAAAGTAATATTTCAAACAAATTTAAGCATGAATTAACAAAAATATTAATGTAATAGTTGCATACAAATATACATATATATTATTATAATACATTTGATAATGTAGAAAAGTTGATTTTGCCAAAAAGTGTTGATTGAAAAAAGGTACTATTCACACAGATTAAATCAGTAGTATTCAATATTCCAGTCCAATTGCTAATGGCATTGTCTCTTGGGTTTTCTTTATCTTTCAGCTTTGCAGAATGTTGTGGCTGAAACAGAGGCTCAGACAGATACAGCAAACTTCCTCCCTAGCTGTGACACTGAGGCAGACAAACCAGAAGATGTTTACCCCTTTGACCAATGTATCTTTTTAGTTCTCTATATGCCTCCTAATATTAAACCAGTCAGCTGTGTTTGTGTCAAGATTCTTAACCATTTATTTAAGTGCTGTCTCCAGTTGAGTTTGATGCCCTGAAGGATGTTGGTTTGAAGATGGCAGAGCTGACCCCTGAAGACCTGCAGAAGATGAAAGCTGAGGGCAGGTGAGGAGAAAGTCATGGTGATATTTTGTTTAATATAAGTCAGTCAGCTACAGCTACTTCACATTAAGCTAGTGGTACGCTACAAAGTTCCCACGGTCACAGAATTGTAAATTGTAATTACCAGGTCTGGAAAAATCATGGTAATGTTTGTCTAATTTTAGTAAATATACATCTAGTTAATCTCAGCTTTAAAATAAAATGGTCTAAAAATTGCAAAATGTGGAGTAAATTCACATATCCAAAAATTGTGTGGAATAGCTAGAAAAATTAATGAATGTATTGGTCCGAAGTTGGGTGACCCTTACAAGCTGCTATTTTGGTTATTTTGTCTTATTTAGCTCTGATATAATTTAGAAATAACTTATACATTGTTGTGTTTTCTAGTCCGCACACTGTTCTAAAACAACTGGAGTTCCTGCCCAAAGAGACTACAGCTCGTGAGAGACTGTCTCGCTGTGCCTGGTATCTGTCTTTCCTCATTAAAGTCTCACACCAGAAAAACATAAATTATAAATGTAAGTGTTAAAGGAA
>JAZGTI010003193.1:6047-27530 GCA_036877585.1 Botia kubotai
TATTGCAGGCACTTCTCAGTTCATTTAAGAATAGAGTAAAACTTCTAATGTGTGTTCTCGTGATTGCGAGGCTAAAATGACGTGAATAAACCCCATTACATCTGTTAGTGTGATAACAACATCAGCGTTTTAGATTGCAGCACACATTTGCCCTGTGCCTTTAACGTCTGTGTTTAACAGAGGGACACTCTCTACTCTAGAGCTATGATCCTCTCAGACATGCACTCAAGGTCACAGAGGCTTGGGAAAATGTTGAAATTATTAATAGTAAACGAGCTCGGTTCTAATTCTAAATGTTTAACTGGTTCTGTGTGTGCAGGTTCAGCTGGATCATTATGGCTGACTTGAACTTTTTCCACAATAAACAGTTCTGGTCAGATGTGTTTGACCTGCAGCTAATCTGTGGACCTAATCTTGTCTTAACGGGGCTCAGTGCAAAACCCTGAATTTTTACCTGTCTGCCTCTGGTGATGGGGCACTTTTATATTGGTCCACACCTTAAAAATTTCATACAGATATTTAAAAAAAATAAGTTTAACCAGTAATATCAGAACCTCGTTCGCCAGCAGCTCAAACTTAAATCATGGTGGATCAAACCGCGTCCAGATCTTTATTACTGCTGTCCTAATGAGTCCAGAATGCTGTATGTGTGTCCTTTTAAAGCACCACGGTGAGTTTCTGCACATATCTGTTCACACGTTCTGCAGTGTCTCCGTTTTCTTACAGTCATATTTTCATATATTTATATTTCAGAAAGTGCAAATGAGGCCAATATGAATAGGCCAAATTCCAGCTCTAAATCTGAACTGATGTCAGTGAGCCGTTGGGTGTCTTCAGAAAGGTCAGCCATGATTCAAAGATCACACCGGGTGAAAATAATTCTGCCTTCCATTTCTGCAGCCTCACTGCACGACGAGACCCATTCAAACCCATTCAAGCTTCCCACTTATACATATGAAACTTCCCTTCAGATCCTCATTTCCTTTTCAATAGCTAACGGAGCCCATAAAAGACACAAACAACACAAACTGATTCATGATCTATACTGTGTGATCTAACACTCTAATCAAACACACCAGAACCAGCTCATCAGCAGTACTGGAGGGCTACAGGCAGGTGAGTTTTACCAGGGTTGGAGCTAAACTCTGCAGGACACTGGCCGTCCAGGAACAGGATTCCCCATCCCTGAATTAGATGCTACCACACGAGACACATGTTAAGATTACCTAACAAACCTTTTTGTAAGCATCTACTCTTATATAACATTTGACCCTTTTAGAATCAAATACCTTTGGGAAATCTATCTCTCGTTTTCTTGATGCTTCACGGTAATCACCTTCAACTTATATAACTCACCCTTTTATTTGATGGATTGTGATTTGAGAAAAACAATGTCTGTTAGCAGTCTGAATACGTAGAGCAGAAATAAAGCATACGTTCCGTTTCCTCTAGCGTTTTTAAAAGCCATTCAGCTCAAATAAATAATCCTGCTGTGCTCTGGAGATTATGATATGTTGCATACTAATACCCTCCTGTGCAATTTTAAATATTAATAACTAAGGAGATTATGTGCTGACGTGGGTCTCGGTCTTTCTCCTCTTGCAGTCTGTCCTCCATCAACACAGAGTTTAAAGATGAGAGGATGAGCCCAAGAGAACTTCAGTTATGCAGAAGTTTAACTGTCTGTTGTGATACGGGACAGCAGGCGACCCTTCTGCATGTGTGGAACATTTGGGATTTGTATCTGTTATAGAGAACATGCATGTAATAAACACATACAACTAATGCTTGTAATGCCTAAAGCACAGATTAAATCATAACATCAATGTAATCTGAATGTTAGTTTGGTTGGGATACATTCTGTTCATTTCAAACCTCCGTCATGCAACTGAATGTAAACAAGTCACATGACGTTGGTTGTAAAGATTACGTTCAAAAATCCAGTTTGTACAGAATATATTTTCCTTGATGAGGTTTGTGTTTCACTGACACTTTTACAGCCGTATTTTTAAAACAGTTATTACACTTGTAGTCTTTGTTAATATTATCACTTTGCATCATTTATTGATTATTTACTTACATGCCATTTGTTTATTTTATTTCATTTTTCGTTTTATGTTCGAATTCCAGATGCATAGATGTGTCATTTACACTTACACAGAACCAACATCACAAAAGTAGTTAAAGATCTGAGCTGGTGACCAAAAGATTGTAGGTTCAAGCCTATATGGATCACTGGCACCACGATGCCTCTCAGCATGACCCCAGGTGACCATCTCTAAGTGTGATGCAGGTCCGTTTTGGAGGAACACATCTGCTAAATGTCCTCTTACTTCCAGTGAATGTAAAGAAGCTGGCGGCAGCTGATGTGCATCACAGATGCCACAGCTGTGATTAGAGACGTTCTGAGAACCTCAGGAAGATGCTGTTGTTCTAATCTCAGCCACGCACCCTCAGGAAAACCCTGGAAAGGATTCTCTCACCTGCCTGCTTAGTTCAGCACCACGAGAGTAGAGAGTAGAGCTTTCTGGGAACTCCACGTCCAGATGGCAAGAAAAGTAACATAATTATTCAGCCCATTAGCCAGCCTAATTAAACAGTCACCTCACAGAGTGCTATCAGCATCACACACACACACACAGTTAAGTTTCCATGTTTTATAGGGTCATTTCATAAATGTATTGTTTTTTTATACTGTACAAACTATATATTCTATCGCTCTACACTAACTTTCTTTTGGGGACCTCAAAAATGTCCCCACAAGGTCAACATTTACTGGTATTACTGTACCTGTGTGGATATTTGACCCCCATAACATAGTGACTAGAGTACACACACACACACACACACACACTTATTCTACACTGCAGGCTGCTTCTGGACTACACACTGTAATCACATGCTATTATTTATGTATTGGTTTTATCTCAACAGGCTCGAGGTTAACATGGAAATAACACATGCATTTCCTATTTGACAATTCAGTGGCTGGAACTCTCCAGTCGGAATTACGCTGACAGAAATTGTTTGCGACCAGTGAGCTGCGTGATGCAGTATGAGCATGAGAGAGCTCACTCGCAGAGAATCAAACTCCCTCCGGATTCAGCGTCACTTTCAAAAGAAAAATATCTGACTACTTCCTGGACAACTCAAAAACATTGGACTCTGTGTTGCTTCTGAAATCTGCGAAGAATAGTCATGTCACGACATGAAAGGCTGGACTCAAAGAAAATGGCTGAGGTGTTTTACAAACTTGAATTTAATTCCACAGATTACAGAAGACTCAAAGTTGGGAATGATTTCATCTGTCAATAAGTTATTTGAACTGAATTTGATGCCCCCGCTGTGGCCACTCCAAAATCAGCTGTATTTGTGAGTGCTAAGAAAAGTTCTGAGCAATGTCAACCCCACAAACTGAAGACTTGTGTTATTCTCCAGAAACACAGCGATCGTTCCTCAGAGGTTTTCTCTGTACCTCAGTGTGTTTCCGCTTTCTTTTGTTGGAATAATAATGGCAAACTGCCTCCAAATCAATTAGGAGTAAATAGGAGAAATTTAGGAGTAAATATCTCGGTAAATATGAACAAAATGGGGAAAAAGGTTTGTTCGTAAAAAGAAAGCAAACAATTACGCTCTTTTTCCAACCAAACCCCTTTGTTTTGTTAATTCATTCACAATTGTTAATATATAAAAAAAATAATATACATTTTGCAATTATTAATCCAAAAATTCATAGATTCCTGACTAACCAAACCAGTACTGTATTCAGGTTTAGTATCAAAATGAAATAAAATGAGTTATGCTTGTATTTGTATAAATCATTGTGTTTGACCGTTTGGTTGAAGTGCCTCACAATGACTGGCCTTTAATTGCGGTTGAAAACAACCTCGCCACAGGGATGTTTGAAACAGTTCATTGTGTGACACAAACAAAGCCTCTCTAAACCAACCCTGTGAATCCGGCAAGCAAATGTTTGTTTTCTGCTACTTATCTCCAGCCTAACGAAAAATTCATGAACGCCCACTTAACGAATGTCTAATGCTGCTGAATTTCTCACGTAGCTTGACTTTGTTCTTTAAACCTTTGTTTATATTCCCCCCACCCACACTGAGAAACATTTATTTTAAATTCATAGGTTCACTACATGCAAAATATCGCCATTGTTAAAAAAATTCACATTCACAGACCTTAACACTCAACATACAACCCTACAGCCAACAGACATCACAAAGAAAAGATTACCACATGAAAATACAGTAACCAGTGACAACAAGAGCACGCCTATTGCAAACAGCAAAACAATAATCTTATAACAGTAACTGAATAACTCATGTCGCAATGCATGCTGGGAGCTCACAAAAAATTATTGTCTTTTGTGTTCCAAAAAAGACACGTAAAAAGACAAAGTCATGTAGGTTTGTAATGACATGAAAGTGAGTAAATGATATTGGGAAACATTTTTGGGTGAACTGTCTCTTTAAGAGCCTGTCCATACGATGAAACGATCCGAGTTTAAAATAATAATCAGTCTAATTAGATCAGACCGCATCCCTTCAGGCTGTTCTCAGTGATGTCAGGAAACCAGAGATGACCTTGAGGAGTTTGTGTTCAAACGTTAAATGACAGCGAGCGCGTGGGTGTTTTCTGCATGGTGATCAATGAGGAATACAGATGAGCTGGCATCTCGGATGGTTCTTTGGGTTCCTGGGGGAGATGCTGGGTTAGACACCAGAGAGAAATCAAAGACTGATGAGAGCTAACGTTTGTTTTCTTTGGTTTGACTGGTTAACATGGTCCAGATATCTTCTGCCATTACTGCACCATTCTGCTGTTAAAAAAAACATATTTCTCCATCAATGGTAGCTGTTTATTCTACAGAAAATACATTTGCTGGTAAATTCCCAGCAAACAGAGAACTCTTAGAACGTTCGCTAACGTTCTCTCAAAGTCATCAAAAATATTCTTGCAGTAATGTTAGTAGAATACTCTTAATGTGATATATATTATATAGTCACATGACACCTACGCCTCAGACGATTGGCTCAAAGAAACTGCATTTGGGAACAGAGTGATCGTAAGTAAAGATGACAAACCTTTGAGAGGTTTTGTATCAGCTAAACAACTTCCATTGAAACGCAGGGGAAGGCTAATGGATGGACTATATTTTTTCTGCTTTAGATCTTTTTTGAAGTGCATTGGTTGAATTGTTGTTGAATTAGTTGATTTAATGAATTAAAGAAACGATTCTTTAAAAACACGCACTAATACATCTTGAGATGCTAAGCATTTTCTCGTGTAGGGCTTTGTGCCATAAATAACATTTGAAGACGGGAAGAGCGCCTATGAAAAAACATATCTTCTAAAGAAAGTTGTGACCCAAAGATAACATAAATGTACTTTTAAGCCAAAAAACTGCATAACATCTGCTTTATAATCTACTAATAATTTTAAGCCTGGTCATGGATTCATATTTGCTCTGAGATTCTTTACACCCACCCCGTGTTAATCATGACCCCCTTGAGACATCACACCTGTTTCAGTTGTGTCTGTTAGCCGTGTTTATGAAGTTTAAAACAGAGACTGATATGCTGGAAGCGAAACATGCAGGCATTGGAGAACGCTGTATACAATGGACCTGAAAATGTGGCGATCATTGTAAGAGTAATGAAAGATGTATATTTGCTGGGATAGAGTGTGACACATGCAGTAAGCTCTGGTGAGGGGATACAAAGCTCCAGGCCTTTGACTGTGTATCTGGCAGCTCTCCAGGCAACGCAGCCAAACCCGGAAAGGTAATGCGCTTAGAGCTTGTGTTACCCCTTCCGTGTAATCGTCAAATTAATTTCTTTCTCCAAACACCTTCTTTAGGAGGAATAAGAATTTATCAGGAAGCGTTTTAAAGGCGCCCCTATGAAGACATCATTTTCATCATAAATCACAGGTCAGATATTAAATTGCCATTTTGTAGTTTGTAATACAGCAATATACGATGACGATATCTCCCCTATATGTCATGTTTAATTTTGTACAAAAACATTTTTTAGGGATTTTATCATAAAAGCACAAATTTAGGATGGTGACATTTCCAAAGGAAAATACGACAAATTAAATAAGAATAACATAATTGCATTTTTTTACTTACAACTTACTAAATGTAGCTGTTGAAGTACAGCTGTGTGTCAACGTACAAGTTTTCAAATAATGCCTGAACAGTCATTTCCATCCACAGCAGCTTTTGGCACATCAGCTGGAGCACCATCAAGCATCTCAGTCAGATATCTCTCACAATCACAACCGTTGTGAACTGCAATGAAGTGCCAACAGATCTTTCAGTGTTATTAATCTCAAGCTATCAGGATGAAAAATTGCTCCTAATAAAGTTCGGTAATTACTTATTCATTTCAATCTCTTATCACCTAAAGCAAGACTTCAAATGTGATAAACTTATAACTCATTATTTCCCAATTATGTGAAAGTGCCCCATTTTCCCACCATTGAACCCCAATGGAGGAAACGTTTTGTGGGCACAATAAAAAGTGACCACAATAAGAATGACAGAGTTTAAATCTGTTGCTTCCCGTTTTCTCCTTGAGAACAATCAGCATCGTATGATTACAGTAAGCTAACCGTGCTAATGGAATGCCTATAATGACGTGGCATCTCTCGATTGGTCACTTGTTAGTTGCACAACACTTTTAGTAAACCATAGTAACCTGAGTGCAGGATGGAAACAAAGCCTACAACAAGAAGACACAGTACATATTGTAAAGTAGTTCTATCATCTTCCATCTGTGGATGACGGATCTGTGGAAGTTTGTGTCACGTAGGATGGACTAGCCTTTTGTCAGTGCCCATTTCCTACTGTTACAGGTATAATTATAATCACAATGAAACCGGCAGAACCCCTGCTGTGAGACTGTGTAGTGTCCAGTGATGGTGATTAAGTAATGGGTTTGGTAGAGTACAGTTGCACATCTCCACGTTCACTGTCACCTGTTTGACTTTTGTTCCTCTCCTTGGATCCTGTCTTCTTTGCATAAGGTTGTGTGTCAATGACTCTCATTAAGTCATTCATTAATGTCAGGAAAATCTCATTTCGAGAGCTGATTTATTTTTTAGATCTCAAAGTCATCACTCCTGTATCTGAGGTCATGCCAGAGATCATAGCTGCTCTAAAATGGTTTGTCCGTCAGTCAGTTTTGGATAGCAAAACTGTAAATGTTTTGTAAATGTTAAGCTTCACATAATTGCCAGTGATGTTTATGATTTCTGTGGACGGTAGCCTACGCAAAACGCTGATGAAGTACAGCAGGCGGAAAGGTCAGGAATTATTTACACAGAAAACATCCTGTGACATTTATGCTTTGAGAAAACGGAGCAGCATAAATAACAGTTTATTGAGGAATGATCGAGTAGTTTCTGGTGGTGGCATTTTCTGTCACAAGAACTATTGTTTATACGAGTGACCTTAGAAAACGCTAATAGGTGTCATTTCAAAATTCAAGAGTGACTTTAAGAGCTTTAAATTCAGGTTCAATGTACAGAGCAGTTTGTTTTCATTGGTCAGAGATTGGTCTGGTTTGATTTAGCCACGCCCCCCAGGATGTTAAATTGAAATGACAGGCTGAGGAGTTTACTAGTTTACTAAATTCTGTTCCTGCAGTTTAGCTGGTAGAGCATTGATTTAGCCGCACACAAGTTGTGTGTTCGATTCCCAGGGAACACAGGTACTGATGTAAAAATGTATGCCTTGAAGTCACTTGTAATTGTAATTCATCAAACAGAGGCCTAGCTCAAAGGGCTGGTTCAGTTGGCTAACTGGGTATGTTTGAATTTAGTTCATGCAAAATCTGTTTTCATGGTCTTAAAAAGGGTATTTTTCCATTGCCACACAGCTATCATGTTCCATAGCAGGCGTGTTCTGGTAGCAAATTACAAACCCAAACTGGACCAGTAAGCTGCCATCAAAGTGACTCTCCTCAGACATAATGTAAGGCTGTCACATTCCCTGTACCTCCTGCCCCAACCAGCATTCCTTAAAAGTGTGATTCAAAACAGCGTTTTCAATTCTGCGTGACCCTAGATGTCAGAAACATCATTTAGTGACAAGAAAGTGTTTCATTTTAAGTGTTACTGCTCAAAAAAGAACATTTATTTTCTTTCAATATAACACACAGACGTCACACGACACAACTGCCTTTGATATATTAAACACTTTCTGTAAACGATTGTTGTAAAAACATCATTTTGCAGTAAAAATGATCAAGGTTCTAGTGCTGCTGCCCTCCATGTGATCTAACACACAGTTTTCTGTCACGCTGACTCACGACTGCGGCCGTTCTGATGGGGCTGTGATGGTCAGGGGACATTTTTGCGGTTTTGATTTTCCGAGGAGGATTGAAAGAGAGAAGGATGTGTGCACCAGGAAATGTCTTATTCACCCAACAGAGCAGCCTCAGGAGAGACTCGCGAGCTCTGACCGTCCCTTGATGCTCGTTCAGACAGGTCTAATTCCAGGGACATCCATGTACATACATTGTGCTGCTGTCCATGGTGCTGAAAGTCCAAACCTGTGTCTGCTGGAGCGAGAGGGAATGATGTCTCACCAAACGGAAAGTAAACTCAGAATAAACATAATAATTCACAGTTAAGATAATGCTTCAGCCCACTAGCTATGCCTTGAGTGGACATGAGAACTTTGAAATATGCAGTAAGTTACTTCCTGGCTCTTTAAAACCTAAACAACTTTGAGATCATTTTTGTCCTCATTTAGATCAGCCAAACACTGACTCATTATATAGCCTTAAATTATAATGGACTGTTTTGTTAACTGGCTTTCTTTTGTGTCTTGATTCACGAATGGAACATCTTCATTAGCACCATGATGTAAATTGGAACCATCTCAAACGTGTTATCAGAAAGCGGCGTACAACTTAATTGGGGCCTTCTGTATTATTCCAGCCAATCGTCAGCGCTCGGGCGGGATTAATTAAGAGTCTTCCCAAACACTCAGCTCTGTCTACTGCTGCGGCCAAAGCCTTTCCTGCATTAACCTTTATTAAAAGGCAAAGAGAAATCTGGAACAGACACTCAAGCAGCTTTTTAATGTGAAGTCAGACAATGAGTTAGACAACTCTGTTTAGCATGCACACTCCATGCAGCTGCTCTATAGTGGGTGTGGCGCTGTAGAGAACATGCGGCTGCAGTTTTCCTGCAGATAAATGAGTAGGCGTCACTATTGGATCGTGGATACTTCACTTGACAGCACGTCTGCAGGGCTGAGCATGGGTTGTGCTCTTCAAGTCATATTAATTATGGCACACAGACAGACCCGCCAGCCTTAAAGGGCCACAAACTTCACATCACAAACAGGGTAAATGATAGATCAGCACAGAAGTCAAAACGTGTGAATCATCTTGAGTTGAGCACTGTGATTCAAACAGCATTTCATTTTGTTGTCTTGGAGCAAACGTTTCAAATTCACAGAGAAAGTCAGAACACCAGAAAGAGAGTTAGCATCACACCTGTGCACTGCAACAGTGTGTGTGCAGAAACACACACAACAATACTGTCTCTTTACTCGGTTGCTTTGACCTCCCAGCTGTTTAATTTGAGGTTGTAAGAACATTTCCTTAACGTTCTATTAGGTAACAAAAATATTACTTTTGAATGTTCAAAATGTCCAATTCTCAGGTTTTTATTCTGTAACGTTCATAAAATGTTTCACTAATACATTAAGACTAAAGCTTTTGATGTACATGATGTATAACGTTAAAAAAAGTTCTACTAACAACACCGCAAGAACATTTTTGATAACCTAAGAGTAACATTAGACAATGTTAGCCAACATTCTGAAAACGTTCCCTGTTAGTTGGGTTATAGGTTTGCTAAATGTTGCCTTTTGTCCACAGAGTGTTTTTTATTCATTTTTATTCCGCTGACCTTTACGTAAATCAATACAATTATATATAATTAGTGTAATGAAATGAATAACAGAGCAATAGCAAAGGGCTCATGACCGGAACTAAAAACACTCATATTCAGAAAATATTTCTGAGAATTGAATGTGGTATTTAATACAGGCTGGATACAGACGTCCCTGACAGCCACACTTTGTGGAGAATTGCACCCCTGACCCTCCATCAATGAATCATCTTATAATTTGCCTGTTTATGCGTCTGAGTGTGTGATAAATTGTGTTGATAACATTCAGTGGGTATATGAAATTATGCTCCTTCAGAGAGCAACGTTTTGGGATTCCATGATGCAGAACTTTTGTGTGTATCATTAATCACACAACAGATACAGTGCAGACACCGAAAGTGGTAACCATGGAAACCTGGTGACGGAGCAGTGTTTGTATGGTATAGGATGTTGACTGTTGGGGGTTGTTGTACAGTAGATTGTCGGGGGGGTTTCTCTGTATAGGCAGACATTGTTGGCACAAGATTACATTTCAATTGTACCGATCTGGCCGCATTTTAAAACTGAACTATTCTACACTTTTGTAGCATTTTCTTTTCTTTTCTCTTGAAGGTTTCCTGCACACACAAAAAAAACAATTTCATGGTTTGGTTTTGCATGACCATTTTTATCTCCTCTCCAACCCCTACATTTAAACGGTCTGTTTTTTGCTACTGTACCTTTAAGAATTCAAAATTTAAATGGACTTGCTTGTAAATTGAGGAACAACTTTTACTGAGAACTGATTGTTCAGAAGACCAGAAAATGAGTTCGTAACAACTTGCACCTTATTCCCAAAAGTGAGTGCCAATGATGAAAACAATGGATTTCTCCTCAGATTTCTCCTCAAAACTAGTTTAAAATCAAACATCGCTTCCCTCAGGAGCGATGCCCCAATGCCAGACAGAAATGTCAGTCGACGTCACTTCATCTGTTTCATCAGATTCAGTGCCTCAGTTGTTTTGAACATGGTCTTCTCTGGAGTTAGAGAAGAAACAGACCGGTGTGTGGTTAGCAGTAAACTACAGCCTCAAACACAAACTCCACTGAGAGCATACTGGAGATCTTAGATTTATTTAGCTGGCCTTTCAGACTGTGAGTTTAAAATATGTCTGCAGTATTCATTACAGCCCTCGCATCATCTACACAAGGCTTTCAGCGTTGTAATCCATCCGGTTTCATCTCACTGAGGGTTTACTGTACAGATAATATAGAAACAGTCGGTTATTGTTGAAAAGAATGACAGGAAAGAATGACAGTGACTTAAATACAGCACAGTAAAATTTCAGTGCGTTTAAGACAGATCTACAGTAAACTGTGAGTCAGTCTGATGTTCCAGCGGTTAAGTGTTAATTTCCCTCCGAGTATTTCAGATCAAGCTATATCCAGATAATCTTTGACCTGCGCTGTAGTGTAATACATTTACTCTCATCCAGCGTGTTCTATAGTTGGGAAATGTACATTGTTTCCCAGAAACGAGGCGTATTTTCCTTTTCCTCTGTGTCACATTATTGTAGTTTACCAACAGTGTTATCTGGAAGACGGTGAAAAGACGGAGGCCAGAATCCCACGGAGACTGCAGCAGAGAAAACAAGCGATTGTAAATCATTCAGAGCTCAGAGAACACTACACACACGCTCCGCTGGGGCTTAAAATGGACCTCCATGTCCTTTTGGATCATTTTAGAGACCAGTGAGCAAATAATCCCAAATAAACCAGCGTTCAGTGCATGTGGACATGCAGAGGTTACCCAATACAGAGCAGGAAACACAACCTGCAGGAGATACACAGTGGTGATGACCAGTGGTAAACAGTTACATAGTAATGTCTCGTGAGTTTAGTCTAAACTGGCACAAAATGCTTATTTTATTGCTAACAAATTGCAATAGTTAATTATGGCAAAAACTAACTAGACACAACAATTTGATGTTTTTGAGTCTCATCTAGTTGTAGTCCAGTCTCCTGACCCCACCCCTGATAGTTCTCCCCTGTTTGTTAATTTAAGCTCCAGTGTTTCCTCTGTCTGGGGTTTGTTATTTTGTACTCTGATTGTATTATGGTGTTTGTGGTATGGTCTGTTTCCTCTGTGTTTTATATTATTAATGGACTCCATGTTGCACTTGCAGTAAATCCATCCTTTGTGTTTTTTACATCGATAACTACAAACTACCCAGCTAACAATTTTAGGTTGTAAAAACATTCCCATTAAGTACCAAAAACATTAAAAATTTTATTTTGAAAGTTTTAGGAACATTATTCGAATATTTTTTTGTAACATTTTTACAGAAACGTTAGTGCAATGTCTAAAAAAACAGACAGCATACATAAAGCTGTTTCTGTCACATTCTGTTTGTTTTTCTCTTTTTGTTACGTGGACTTTTGGTTTGTAGTTGTGGTGCTTTTATTGTTCCTGTTTCCTGTTTTCCTCCTAATTGTCTGCAGCTGTCGCTGGTTATTCCATTAAGTCTGTGTGTATTTATACCCTCACATCTGCCTTGCGTCAGGTTTCTGTGTTTTTAAAGCTGCAATGCATGTAGCTCTAGTTTCTTGTTTTTTTGGTTCTTGTTTGATTTGCCTCGGTGTTTAGTTCCTGGTTTTTATATTTTATGAGCCACATTTGAATCCAGGCTCTTGTTCTCTGAAGTTTCCTGCGTTACAGTATTTCTGCCTCTCAACTACAGTCAGAATTATACAGTACATAAACATTTAAATGTGTTCATGTCAAAGTCAACATTAATCAACATTAATCCTTATGGTTCTCTTACCATATTTCATCTGCAGTGAGTTCAAAAAAGTTTCCACTTTAGCTTAAACTTCATTAAAGCAGCAATCTGTAACTTGCCTCTCTATCGCCATCTCTGTTCAAACGTAAAACTGCAGGTTACTCTACATAATGTTCTTCAAGTCAAATGAAGCCAAACTGACAGTTCCCGGGAAATGTACGCCCTCAATAACTTGTAAAACAAATGGCTTTCTATCTTCTTTGCCTGTGTATATACCTGTATATAAGAAAGAGAAGAGGTTCTATAACTATATATAACTGCAGCCCTGCTGCACGAATGCGTGTGCGCGGCTGGCTCTCCTGAGAGTTTGCTGAAACACGCCCCATTAACAGTGAAAGCTTAACCAGAGTGAAGCATTTAAACTGCCAAGGCATAGATTACATTAAACTTGCCCGTGACAATGACCCGAGAGCTTTCTAATTGTTTTGAGCTCCTCTAATTTATCAGCATTATAGCTTATGATGCGCCTCGGTTGGGTGGCAGAGGTCCTCTGGGAGCAGACTGAATGCACTGCATCATGATTATTAGTGTGCAGGAAATCAAGGACCCAGCCTGCAGCCAGAGGTGCAGTACTCCAAAACTCTCCCCCCACAGCCATACCAGTTAGCACAGGAGACAAACACCATGACTAAGCTGTTTACTGCATTGTTTTCGGCAGCAGCGGACCGAACGGCGGTCGGACGGGCTCTTCGGGTGGTCATTACGAGTGATAAGTGTTTCGCCCCTCGATTCCACTGCTTAAAATGACAGGAGAATACACGAGTCTGTCTGAGGGGTGAAACTGCCATTATACGTGCATACAACAGGCCTACACGATATGATAACAGAAAATAAGTCATGTCATCGAAACCTTAGCTAGATAAATACTAAAACTGACTATTTATATCCCCAAAACGTTCTCAGAACATTGGCTTCCAGTAATGATCAATCATTAAAATAATTGTCTTGTATTACAGACACAGAACAAGCTCAGATTCTTCAAAGCAGAATCCGTTCTGAACCCTCAGCTGTATCCGCATATTGAGGCTTTAAGCCACTACAGATCCTTACGATTAAAAAAAAGGTTCTGCAGGTTCTGCAAGGTTCTGCAATCTTCAGAGAACCTTGTTTTATTCAGGCTAAATCTACAGATGCCTTAAACTGTGTCTGAACTGAGACGTTGCAGATGCATTATGGGATTTCTTCTTATATCTGTGATTAAAACAGATCGATATTCCTGTTATATATTTCTTATATCCAGCCTGTCTATTTTTGGGACCATTAGGATGTTTTTCTATACTGATATTATATTCAGGACATTAAGTTCCTGCCTACACACAGAAAACAAAATAAAAATCATTGGCTAAGAATGATTCTTTTACATGATTGTATTAAAAATAATAATGTAAAATAACATCATAATGTTTATTATATAACACGATAATGTAAAACAATGTTTATTATCGTATTTTCTACATTACAATACTAACAGTCTGGGTCATACAGGATTAAAAATAATAATAATAACAATAAACAATAATACTTAGTTTAATTTCTGAATAATTTAGACTGAACTGGATTTTGGGTGAAATACGAGCCAGGCGTTTCTGTGTGAGTCTCATTTCAGATGCAGAAATCACGCTTCTCAGAGCAGTAAACATGACACATCAGTGTGTTCAGAGCCTGACCTACTTTAAAACAGCAGACACGCATGGAAATGAAAAGCATGTCTGTGGGTCTGTGTTTTCAGATGCGGTAAATCTGAATGCTCTAGATAATTAAAGATCAAGAGATTATGAGGGCCAGGAATCCTCTGCTGCCTGTCTGTGTTCTAGAATGACGTTCTGTCAACTAACACTGATCTTCATATGGAGTCCACGCTCAGCATCAAATCTCACTCACACTGAGAGACGCATTCGCCCTCTAATATTCAAATGGGTTCTAATGGGTTCCTCTAATTTCTCATCAGACACCCTGTCTTCACACCAAGAGCTGAGAGACACAGGACCTGCCTCATAAGAATACTACATATGTCTTGGGAGAAGTTTGCTGGAGCACTAATACATTCAGCACATTACAATCAGGCTGTGGATCTACTAAAGTAGAAAAGGCCACTGCAGGTCACCTTTAAGTCATGGACATTATCTTTTTCCCTCTGCATAAAGGAGCAAACACACATGCATCGGCTAATCTGAATCCAGAGGCTAGAGGCTATCTGCTAGAGTCAGATGTTCCAGAGCAACATTGTGCTGGATCAAAACAGGGTCAACAGCTGCTGATTAAACAATACAGGAATGTATTGATTTAAACTCTCAGGCAAGAATTCTTCCTTGTACCTTCAAAAGCAATGATTCACCATCATTTTCCATCATGACCTTTCACACTTGCCGTTCTTGTAGTTTCAGTGAAGCCCATCTTTAAGCTTATTTATATGAAGTTGTCTGATCACGTCTAACAGCTTTGCACATTTCAGTGTAAATTATCGCCCGTAATGATAGATTTGCAAACAGTGGCCTGATAGCAACAGTATAATAGCAATAACAGCCTGTTTACTTCCAGGGGTCAGAAACAGGGCCCAGAAAGGTCACAAAACTGATTCATTTAGTCATGCACTAAATTTGGTTCTGAAAGTTGGTCATTATTTTGGCCTAAAATTGTCTGATAGGTGTTTTTCTAGGAACAATGGTCACCTTATTAGCCCACTCAGGGGAACAAACTAACATGCTATAGAAAAATACAGCCCTTTAAAATGTCAGAATTCAACACCTACACAAACGACTCGTGAGGGTAAACCAAACCCCTCTTGTGAGATATTCTCACGGACGTCTTGATTTATTTATTCCTCATACACAAAAGCTTTGACCCTTTCAGACTTCATGATACCCAGCTGAATGGACATCGAGACATTGGTATTAAAAATTCATTGCACGTCTTTATCTTTAACCAATTTAGCTGAGAGCAGCATGTCCAGTGTGTTTACTGATAAACTCAGTACTGTCATGAGAAGGCAGCTCGTTAAACGCATGATTTACAGATTGTTAAACAGCTATAGCAGAAGGATGCTGCAATAACAATACTGGACGTCTAAAAAACTGGACGTTTTAAACGTTACTAGAACATTTAAAATAGCATTTTAATGTCGGGAATGTCAGGGAAACATTCTTACAATCTGAAACTGTTCGCTGGGAGCACAACAGAGCACGGAATCGTTCAGTGCGTGACAGACTCGTTTCTGGACAGAAGACGACTCAGACTCCAGTGTGTTCTGTGCTATGAGGTTCTGCAGGACGTGCCGGGCCCCTCTGAAGCTCTGTTAGGCTGGGCTACATATTACTTCTAATTTAATTACACTATTCTTATCTTTCATGCAACCACTCGCAGTATATAATCAGATTACGGAGGCAATGGCAATTAAAATCTGAAACTTAACGAGATGATCCGCCCTTCATGCTCGCTTTGTGCTCGATCTGCTTTCAGTTAGTCAGTCTGGTTGCTATGGAGGTGTCCAATAACGACTCCCACTGTATCTTCTAAAAACAAAGCTGCAGATACACCCAAACATGACATTAAACCGTTAGGTGATTGCTTAATGGAATCTAAAATATTATATTAAATGATCTTTAAACTCTCAGAAAGAATGATTGCGCTTTTAAAACCTGGAAGGCTAGTTCACCGCTGCATTTAATATTCAGATTAAAGGATTACTGATGAAGTTAAAAATCTGATTGGATGAGCCATGCATGTATCCTTTGAAAAACAGCCAGTATATGTACGATAAATCCAGACAACAGGGAACGTTCTCAGACCGTTGGCTAACGTTCTATAAAAGTTCTTTCAACAATCCCTTTAAACTATCAAAACGTTCTTGCAATGTTAGTAGATTTGTGTTTAATATTATGTATCATAGACATCAAAAAAGTTAATAGTGGAATATTACAAAAACATAAATTTACAGAATTTTTAAAAATGAATAATGTTATAGCAATAATCTTAATACAAACTGGATGTTTCCTAGAACTTTAACTGTAGACAAAAACATTTTTGTTACTTCATGGAAACATTAGGGAAATGTTCATACAACCTAAAATTGTTAGCTGGGACTACACCACCTTTATGAGGCTGCAAAAATGACTTTGAAAAACCAGCATGGCCATCAGGGGCAAATGAGGTGTGGCAGAACTCAACAAATCTCTGTCTCACAATCAGTCACAGAGAATTAAACCAGCAGACTGCTGTGTACTACTTGTCAAGCAGAAGAGCCCAGGGCAGAAATTACCCTGAAACGCTGAGAACTATCCCACAGAGTTGTTGTGATGCTGATCACAACAGCTACAGCTACAGCTACGGCTTTCCTGTAGCTCAGTGGTTAGAGCATGGCATTAACAACGCCAAGGTCATGGGTTCGATCCCAGGGATTGCACATACTTTGAAACAATGTGTAGTACAATGAATGTCGCTTTGGATAAAAGTGTCTGCCAAATGCATAAATGTAAATGATCCTAAGCTCAGTGGTGCAGAATGAGCACTTACTTGTGTTGAAATGATAAGAATTTGAATCCTGTCAATCATGTGAAGATCTCAGTCAGACAGATTTTCCATCTGTGCACCACCCCGCTAACAGAGAACGTTCTTAGAATGTTGACTAACAGTCTCTAAAAGTTCTCACGTTTTTAAAAGTGTTCTTGCAGTAACATTAGTAGAACGTTTTAACGTAATATATATATCATATTTATCAAAAACGTTACTCTTACGTTGTTAGTGGCACATTACACACAAAACATTCTCACAACATTCTTAGAAAAAAACAGTAACACACACACTGTTCTGTGGTGACAGACATTGTTTTTCCAGTTCTGACCCCCTCTGGGTTAACAAAATAAAATTGACGCTAGTGAGTGATTTGCTGTCTTAACGTTGCCCTCGTAAACCCACTTAGTTGTTTTGATCCTCGTTCTAATCAGACAGAATCTGCGTTTTAAAAACGTAAAAATTTTATTAGCTGAATTGACTGAAGAATCTGGAGCGCTCCTCCGTCTCCCGCTGAGATTGAGCGGCTCTCTGAAAAGCCAATTCATGCGAGCACATATGTGATGCAAGCCACGGGCTTTCAGAATCCTGCAGTATGACAAATCCTCCGCGCTTCGCTGTCTCGAAAGCCATTTAATTCATTGTGCCGCTGGAATCAGAGATCGGAGAAGAATCAGAGTGCTTATAGACAGATGCAAGGATCGTCATAGACACAGAAACAATGAGAAACACAAGACGTTTAGCAGGTTCATACATTAAAAGAACTACATTTTTCAATTACATTGTATGAGAGATAGAAATAGATTAAGTCTCTGGAGGTGAGAGGCAGCCAAAAAATAATCCCCAGATCGACTTCAGTCACTGATTATTAGAGTCTCTCCAGTGATCCTCTGCCCTCCTTTACACAGGAAGTGATGGTGATCACAATTCCACATTCCGCCTTTTTAACACCGATACAGAACTTTTAGATAACGTCAGCCAATGTTCTGAGAACGCTCCCTGTTCGCTGAGGTTCCACTGGTCAAGGGTTACAGTGGTGCTCAGATCTGGTCCTGGATCAACACACAACACATTTAAAGCCTTAAGTACAGATCATTGTCGCATGGTACTGTTTTTAAATTATGTAAAAGCATTATTGAGTTTTTAAAACAGGAATGTTACTCCTTTTAAAAAACAAGCATGAATGTAGAAAGCTTTTATGGTCAGGATTAAAGCGTTCTGAGAAACGGAGAAAGTGCAAAGGGTTAAATCTTAATAGGTAAGAGTCTGCAGGAAAAGGTCAAGAAAATAATATTGGGTCACATCAGATTACAACAGTCTGCAAGTGGGCGGTAAACACCCCCCTGAGGCGATACCAAATAAAAAATATTATAATAACGTTCCATATTTCCACAAATTCATATCCAACTGACATACCACATCAATAATAATCAATAACATACCTGATAAACCCAAATACTTATTGTAATGATAATATTATTTTATCCTAACCAAAAACTGCTTTGCTATACTTACACTAAGTGATGTTAATGTACTTGTACAGGGTTATTGCCCACTCAAACGATCTCACTTAAGAAATAAATCCACCTCCACACAGAGCAACTACACTTTGTAGTTCAGACATTAAGCCGATTGTGACTTATTTTCCATTTAACTTCCATTTCATTTGCTTTAATTAAAATATACCATTGAATGAGTATCCTGAATACTCTCTACTGGTACTGCAGTGAGGGGAAAACCATCTGCCAGGCCTGTGAAATCTGCTAATCATTATATGGCATCAGTATAAGAATAAACAGACACAGAAGCCACAGCACGACTGTACTGGCCTCTCATTAGACACCTTTAAAAAGATGAATTATACTGGAGCAGAGCTCTTCCCCTCAATGGAATTTATTCTTTATGTGTTATTAGGAATTACTGAATGATACATGGAGATGACTGTATTTCCAGTCGACAGGCACAGCTTCATATTTTAATCCATGTTGATATTTTTATCGGTATGAACGTATGACTGTTTGCAAAATCAGATTTTGGTGAGGAAACTCTTGATTTAATCACTTGTATTGTGTTAGAAACCACAGGGAACTAGATTATTTTAACTAATGTGCCAGGCGCTGTGTGTGTGTGTGTTTGTGTGTTTGTATTTGTATTTGCACGTGTTTAATTATGAATCTCTTAAAGCTCCTTCCATTAACGACTCTTGATGTTGAATATCATTAACAAATGTTTTAGGACTAATGAATGAAATACATTCGCTCACTCAATACAACCGAAATCTGGCAAAACGAGTTACAATTGTCACAGTTACTCTCAATTTCATTGTTTTAAAATTTCTGTTTTGTTTAATGACGGTACACCTGCAGTGTAAAAAGGTTTTTTGAATGTTTTAGAAACATTAAAAACATCCAGTTTTTTAGACATTGTATAAACATTGCTGCTTGGTTATAAGAACGTTACTCAAACATTTTATAAATCTGCAACATTTTTACAACTAACAGTTTTTCCACTAACAACTTAAGAATAGCGTTTCTGATATGATATATATTGTTAAAAAACATTCTACTAATGTTGCTGCAAAAATGCTTTTGATAACTTTGCGAGAACTTTTGGATAACGTTAGCCAACGCTCTCCCTTGTTAGCCTAGTACCTCCCACACACACACTGAAATCTGAAAGCTTCATTCTTTATAACGTAAACGTGTTAGAAACACAATTGCACTTCCTAAAATCAGCTTGAAGGCACTTTGAATGAAGCTGGTTATTCTCATGTCATGAACCTTAAGTTAATAAACCTGTTGAGCCGCAGAGAAACAGGGTCACAGCTTTAATCAGTTACACACACATTATCCCATTTCAAAGATCGATTGTGGCAAACGTTATGACAACCCACTCGTGCCTGTATTACCATGAATTCTGAAGAGAGATGAAGAAGAGAGATTTTGTCCACAGTGGAAGATGTTTGGTTGGTGCATTCAGCAACTAAAAATTAAATACATGACCTGAATCCTGCCGTCTTTTCTTAAGGTTAGTTTTACCAGGTTAGTCTCTTAAAATATTCTTGTCACTTAAATAATCATAATAACATATTAAATATAAAAGTAAGGACAAATGAAAAACAAGTGTGTTATGAAGGACCATAAAATAGACAACTGGTGGATGACTGGTAAAGCGTTGTGTTAGCGACACCCTAGACGAATATAATGGTTTAGAATGGTATATTATAATGGTTTATAATGGTTTAGAAAGCAACAGGTTCATCTTACGTTGTGTCAGCAGCTGGAGCAGAACGCTCTGACACTTAAAGCAACAGTGACACCCTCACGCTTTGTCTGCGTGACAGACACTTCTTCAGCTTGACCTAGTTTCATTTCATGTCACACCTTTCTATCTTTCTAGTTCCGCTTCATTTTTGAGGGAGAAAGAACTTTCAAAGGCCACTGAAATTGTTTTACAATTAATTAAATCTTGCATAATAGTGAGTCATGTTTTAAATAAAATCTCTGTCTGGACTTCCATGAGTTAAATGGCTCGTGGTCGAACCTCATTATATCTTCTCTGAATTTATGCATTGAAAATTTGAGATATTTAATTAAACGTCGAAGTTAATTATTTAGAACTCTGAGACTCAGAGAACTGAAGGACGCTGTCTGACTTTCTTTGCGAATGCTCGACGTTTTTTCTTGCGTCTGTGTCTTTGTGTAAAAAAGTCTTCATCTCATTTTTTAGTAGATATTTAAGTTTTAGCTCGGCAGACACGCAGCGTAAACAAAACGAAAAGTCTATTTATTCATCATATTAAATAAATGCGGAACAATAAAATGGAGGTCGAGTGTAACGAGCCGACAGTGTGATGCGAATCAGACGCAAATGAATGTGCACGGAGAAATCTGGCAGGTGCTCGTGAGGTTGTGTGTGCAGCAGTAAACACACACAGAAAACAGTGTGTGTGTGTGTGTGTCTTCAGTGTTCCAGAGATGATCTGGCAGACGGCTGTCATCTCATTAAGGAATGACAGCACCGTGACACCAGCGGTCTAAATGTCGTTGTCGCCGCTGGTTCGAGGGCTGTGCAGCGTCAGCGCTTCTAACCTGCAGAAGCCGTCGTAATCTCTTACTCAACAGCCTGTCATCTCTCCCTGTTACCTGCAGGTGAAGGTAAGCTAAGAACCAGCGGAAAGGTTAAAATGTGACTTCCACAAAAACATATTTCTCCACGAAATGTAATTTGT